>VYXC01006176.1:0-12876 GCA_013397175.1 Platysteira castanea | reverse complement strand
AAAAAAAAAAAAAAAAGGAAAACTTAAATATGCTTGCAGAAAGATTTCTCTAGATACCTGATAGGCGTGAGAAATTATTCAGGATACGTTCTATGGTAAAAACAAGAATTGCCACCAGCAACTGTTCACCAGCACAGACGTAGGTAAGTAGGAGAGGGACAGTTAAACAAGGAGCCACATAGTCCAGATTCATCAGATTGCAAGAGTAACTTTGACAGCAATTAGCAGACATGCGGGGCTCAAGCGTATTTGATGATTCTCAGGACAATCAGCCTATAATTTAGTCAAAAGTGACTTGTATGCCTCAAGGATGAAGCAATAAACCTAGACTACAGGAGGCATCTCAGAGCAAGAACTAGGAAGATGTAATGTCCTCCCCCATGGGCGCAATCCTTCCCGAGGAGGTGTTGCAGATGGAAGTGCAGCAGGACAACGCCCTGTGCTGAGCCACCGAGGCTTTCATCTGTTTCTCTTCGCTCTGGCATGGAATAGATGCTGCTGCTTAAAGTCAAGCTTAGTCACTGTGGTTATACTGGCATTGTCATGAACACTTGAAAACAACAGGAAATCTAAAGAAAACTGGGAGCATGGAGATAGTGCACAACCACCAAGTGGACATTTATAAGAGCAGACCGTGTCCTACCTGTCTAACAGAAACTTATCTGACACGTGCAGGTTTCCTGCAATGTGTAACCAACCCCTTCTGTGAAGCAACAGATAGTTTTTCAGTGTATTCCCAGTGGATTGCTGCTCACTGTTTAGCCTTTCCTTTTCAAATCCTTTAGTCCTTATGGCCTATTATATATCCAAATGAAGATCTAGTTATCAGCCTTCTAATACCAGAGATTCATTACACTGGCAGAGAATTAGCTGAGCTATTACAATTCCAAATCCATGTAACACGCTAGTTTATGCTAGTCTTTGCTCAGGAAACCTTCTGGTCAGGTTTCAGTGTCTTTGAGCCTAACAAATGGGTGTATTTTTTCATTGAGTTAAGTTATATGGACAACAACGTGAGGTATGGATATTGGAATATCCAAGAAATTTTACAGTTCTTGTGTTAGGTGCTCTCATGTGTGATAGGCAGATAAGGGGCTTTTTGGCAGTAGTAATTCCTTGATTGATGCATTATCACCAAAGAAATTACCACACATCCTAATGTTAGAAAGCAAGGCTGGTTTCTGCTGGAACATTAGCTCAGGAATTACTTGTTAGATTTCAGTTATTTTGAGATAGGGGAACAGAAAGAAAATACATTAAAAGTGTGTGCATATATATACATATATACACACACGTGTATATAAAGTATGTTTGCATCATAAACTACTAATTCATGAAGTGGTCAGGGGAGATCTGAACAAAGACCTGTATGAGCTTTTTTCTTCCCTGCAGACATAAATATTCTCTGGTCGTTCATGATAAAGGTGCATGTACTTACCCAAACCAGGCAGACTAAAGAATTGCTTCTTCTCACTTCTTTCTCCTTACCTCCCAGCACCAGCACTGGTGCAGAATAAACACTGTTTCTAGATGAGGGCACTTTGTTTCCCATTCAGTTCCCTGCTGCTTGTTTCCCCCAAACTGTTTCCCACCAAAGAAGACCTGACTTTCCCAAGGGATGCCATGCAACTTCAGTCAAAGGACTGAAGAAGTGTGAAATAGGTGAATTTCTGGGCTGAGTGGAGTGCTTTTAAAGCATGGTCATTTTGTGGAAACACCATAAAGTCCCCCAAAATGCAGTGGAGGACGTGTATTTAGGAGTCAGTCCTGCATAGAACACAGATGCTTTATAGCTGGTTTAGATCCAGCATGAGAAAATCAGAGCCCTAAAGCCTGAACCTGAGGGAGCAAAGTTAACCAAATGGAATGTTTGTTTATGGCTGCGCACTCACCAGCTCCATTCCCTTCTTAACTTAGGAATTGGTAGCTTGGATAGCCTTTTATGGTGCTGTCTGAAAATATTCTGAACTTTGGGGTGATATTTATTTTTCCAGTACCCGATACCAAAAATTATCCCACAGGAGCTCAGCAAAGCAGCTGATGATTCATCAGGAACGTAACTTTGCTTTTCAAAAAGATAACGTGTGGTTTTGTTCAGAGCTAATGAGATCCTTTCCAACGCAGAAGCTGTCAACAGCACTGACACACATTTACAGTTAGAAAAACACATAGCCTTGTGGTTGGGGTTTTTATTAAATAGAAACCTTATTTTCTACTGTAATGAGGAAAAGGCACTGTTTTCTTGCCGCTAGTACCTTTTGTACTCAAAGTGTGAGAAGCCTTTTTTATTATTATTATTTTATACACAATGTTGCTGTTCAGAGGTTGCAAAATGGTGCCACTTAATGCCAGGACTGCTGAAGTCATGATAATATAAAAAAATATATATTAAAAAAGATACCCTTGTTTCTAGTCATCTTTTATTGCTTTCTGCATCTTGCCTATCAATGGTGCTTCATTTAGAAGCTGGAGAAGTTTCATTAAAGGATGATTCAAGTAATGATTTGAGTTTTGCTCCAGCAGAAGAATAAACCATAAAATCTAGGACCTTGAAAAATATAAATCCTTGTCAGATATATCCACTATTTATAGTGCATGTAGATGCTATAAAAATAGCCGTGTGATTTTTCAAAGCAGTTTCTAGATTTTATAAATACAATCTTGCACGTGCCCCTGTCCTGTGGTGTGGTAGGCACCAGGGAGCTTTCCTGGCCTCTCTTCCCATGCTGCTGTTAAACCCTGCATCTGCACAGCAGGCACTGGGATACTGAGCTGTGGTGCTTAGGGCCTCCAGCAGCAGAGTAGAATCCAGAGGTGGACAGGCTCCAAG
Organism: Platysteira castanea; assembly: GCA_013397175.1. Lineage (NCBI taxonomy): Eukaryota > Metazoa > Chordata > Aves > Passeriformes > Platysteira > Platysteira castanea. The sequence goes on along the minus strand of VYXC01006176.1, from coordinate 10,046 downwards.
TATCAGCATTTTTTAATATTTCTCTGCAATCACTGGAGCTGGAAACTTTGGTTTTCATTAGCTGACTGCTTGGATTCTTATACAGTTCAGTTGCTCCATGATCTGCAGCTTGCAGAAAATCACCCTGTACACTGAGTCAGAGCAAAGTGGGAGTCACTGGCAATGTACAGCACACTAATGAGGTCAGGTGGAAGCAACATTTAAGCTGTTCTTACTGTAAAGTTCCTTATAATAATGGCTTCTTCAGCCTTCTTAGAGACTTGTTTAGCACTAGGTCAAGTATGAGAAGGCCACTGTTGTGGACAATGCTGTTGTGTTACACTACAAGGCAGCAAAATTAGAGGTTTTCAGGTCTTGGGACCTAGTAATTTGTTGCACCCAAATCCAAATGTTGTAATCATCTGCAGCGTTCTGCATGTCTGCTCCTACCTGAGCCTGGAGCAGGCACCGAAACAGGCATTTGGTGGGAGGTGCAGAGGGGCACAGGGGCAAAGTCAAGGGCAGTCGGCTTGAGCCTTAAAAGCCCCAGCTGTGCACACCAAAGTGTGCACAGCTGCCACCCGTGTTAAAAATCCTCTCTGAGTGATGAGGCAGGCCAGGTACGTGTCATGGGGTACCATTTATTGTGGGGAGCACCAGTTTTAAGTCTCCATCAGTACCCGTTCCTCATAGAAGGAAGCTGGCAGTGCCCCCATATTCAGGTTTATGCAGTGCCTTCCATCAGAGCTTCATCCTCTTACAAAAGGTCTGGATTTGGCACACCACTAATGACCTGAGTGGGATGTGTGGGATAAACGCCTTCTGAACAGCACTACAAGAAACTAGCCTTACATCATGTTGTAGGTTTTTAAACAAATAACTAATTCTTGCCTTGTGTCTGTATAAAAGAACAATATTGACTGTGCTCAAGTATTTTCAGACTTGATCTGATTTCATAGCTAGGATCATTTTTGTGTAATGTAAGAGGCTTCACATAATCACTCTTAAATCTACAGCTTATGTTTGACAAGTGGGTCATTGGTTAATGGAAGCAAGTAAATCCAGCTGTTTATCTTCTCAGTAAGATCATGCACTTTCTATATGCTCTTGTCTGCTCAGAATGGAGACGTGTACATTTTTAATGGCCCTCCCTCTATTATAGAGTAGGGGCATGAGCTTTACATTATATTTCATTTCTTCCCTACATTCAAATAAAATAAAGTCTTGGTATTACTTCTGCTGCTATCCCTCCTGATCCACAAATTTGAGGCAGCCGTTTTGGTACTATTAATTTAATTACTACGTGTGATTTTTTTAAAAAGTTGTTTATTTGAATTCATGAGGAAAATTTACTGTTGTACATTGCTGAAGTTTTCTTGCTCCTTTATTTCTCCTACCCAAGCCCCCAGTATTTCTGTATGTTGCTCTCAACAGATGTATCTTCCACTAAAGCAGACTAGCAGTATCTTTCTCCAAGCTAGGTTTAACTCTTAACATTTTTTGGGTAATTTGAAATTTCAGGGTTTCAGAAATTGCTATGTAAGCCTTCTGTAGGGTCCCAGTATCTAAATAAAGCACTTGCAGCACTAGGTTAATAAAGTGTTCAAAGTATTAATGGAAACTTAGTCTAATAGGTCAAGCTCCAAAAGTCCTCTTGGGGAATGTCTGTCAGCAACATAATTTTTGTGACACAGTTTTCAAGTATTCTAATTTTTTTTCAATTCAGACTACTAATATAAGTGTAACATGATTAAAGCTGTCTATGAAAATTATTTTTCCTCTTCATTTGAAAGCTATTTCATTAATAAAGACTTAGCATAAACACTAAGATGATAATGAGCATAGACTTGCCAGGGGGAAGAGTCTGTTTTCCATCAATAAGTGAGAAAACCAAAACTTTCAGATTAGTAAGGGTATTGTGTTAAGTAGCAATTAAATTATACTCACAGAACACTTTCTCGCTCCCAAATGCTCCAGTACTCGCAAATAGAAACTTTTACTTTACAAGTGTGTTACAGGTCTAAATTCTTAACAGCAAGTTAAAAAGCATGTGTGTAAGAAATTCTCAGGAAGCAAAGAGCAGAATTCCTCAGATGCTTGCATTTGGCCGGGCAGGAGCCTGAAATAGCTGAAAGCAAGTCTATTTGTCTATGGGAAGACAAACTTCTGTTTAAAAAGGTTGTGTGTTATACATGTATTTGCTCTAGCCCAAAGAGGAGGCACTCCCTGATTTCTCTGTGAGCCAGAGATCACAAGCAAATCCTTGGCAGCCTAGTTTTTCAGAGGCGCTGGGGTGCCTCAGGGATTTTGGCTCTTTGGTGTGTTAATGGCCGCAATGTGTCACACGAGGTGTGTGAACCCTGGCTGTGATGCAGCCTTTAAATACAGGTGTCACTTCTTGGGGTAGCTGCGTGTGAAGGTGCATGCAGCTCAGCAGGCAAGTACTGCAGCCCATTCCTCTCGGCCAGGATGAAATGAGGCGTAATTAGCTAATGACAGTATGTTAGCTGGACAATAAGTATGCTGGGGACTTGTCTGAGGGAAGGAAACCAATTTGACCCAGGTTCTCCGCAGGTGGCTGAGGAAGGAAAGTGGAAATTGCCCAAGCCTACAAAGGATTTTGCCTGACAAAGGAAGAGTGGGAAAGAATGGGAGAAAGAACAATGGGGAAACCTCAGGTGTGGAAGAAATCCTGAGATAAAAAGGAGGAGGCACTCATTTAGTTGTAGTAATGGAGAAGAGGGATTGGATTTGCTTAGATGCAGAGCTGGAAGTACTGAAAAGATTAGAAAGCAACCCGTGGAAGAAAGGATGGAGACGCACCATAGTGGTGCTGAGGATGAAGCTTGCACAGACTTGTGACAGTAAGTGTTTTGAGGAAGCTGGTCATAACAGCAGGGCCTGTTTCTGTGCTTGTAAAATGAAGAAAGCTGACAGAAATCAGTTTCTGTAAAATACTATGAATGTACCAGATAAAAAGCAGTTATCAGGAGGAAGGGTAAGGTTGCATACAGACAGAAAAGCACACCACTTGCTGTGTAGCTTCTTGGCATTCGCTAATTTGATGGGCAACGAGACACCTTGGCTCTGAAAGAGAATGATTTGTAGTGCACTGTAGAGTCCTGAGAAAACTGTATTTTGCAGCAAGGCACTGGGATTCTTGGGCTGGGGTTTGCAATCACTGAAACACTCACACACTACTGAATGACTTGGCAGTACGATTTTGATCCTGGTCAGGCATGAATGCGCTCTGTATTTCTTCCACATTAGCTAGAGCATGTAATACTGTTTATGTTGGCTTTTTGCTGGCTGTGGGAGGACGGACACTTAATTAACAGTTTCCTGGGACAAAGTAACCCCTTCAAAGCCTGGTTTGTAAAGATCCAGTCTTTGTCAGCTGGTTGAAACACTCTTGATCCAGTAAAATTTAATAGACCATCTGCTGGAATCGTTACTTTCTTGTGCCAGCCTTCTCCCTTCCTCTTCAGCAGTGGGGTGAGCATCTTGGGCAGGTCGGCCAGGTCTGTATCAATAGACTGAAGTGCCTCCAAAGTGTATTGCTAACATTTTCAGTGTAGAGCAGTAAGAAGGTACATCAGAGATGGAGATTGTCCACTCCCACCTGATTTCATCATCTTTTTACCTTTTCCCAAACACCCCTCCTGGGCCCCAAGAAAGCCAAGGATTCCTCAACAACTGAAAATACGTAAAGAAATGCTAGACTTAGTCTCTCATATTTCCAAGCCCTTCCAGGCTTTTACCATTTATAACTTGTTTTACTGGTTTTGTTTAAGATACAAATGTCTGAAACTCTGACTTTTCCCGGTTGTAACAGCCATAAACCGTACTGTGTGGAAACATGAAAATCCCAAATCCTTCTCTTCTAGAACACTAATTTCACTTTCATTTAATTTATATTTTGTCATCCTCTGAAAAAATGTAGGAATCCAGATTACCTGAATATTTTTGATGTTTTTATTTTGACTTCCCATAGTCCTTACATCTGAACTCTGACAAAACAAGCCTAGAAAATTAGTTAACACCTCAGTGCTAATCAAAGTGGTAATGGTACATCTTGAACAGCTCCAGCCAAAGAATTCCATGTAAATGCATGTGAATGAGCCATGAGTCGGTCTCCAGTCTCAATTCCTTTCAACCAGTATTAAAGACACAGGAATCCTTACTCAAAGAATTTATTGATCACAGCCTCCATTTACAGGTTCTTAAATGAGAGCAGCTCCACAAGGTGAGTCTGAAACCCTGCTTTAGCTCAGTGGTATCACTAAAAACAGTGGCTATCACTGAACACAAATGCAACAGACACTAAAGAATTCCAAATTTTGGGTTAGTCTGGAGTTAATGGAAGTAAAAATTTCTTCTCTTTGGAACCATTCCTCACTGAAGTATTTCCTGCTCTCACGGGAGCTTTTTGTTATGTAGAAAGTACTGGATAAAAATGTTCTGGCTATTCGGTGTGAACTTCTTATGTTTTAAGTAAGGAATCCTTTGATGTATACTGAGGAATGCTTCTTTCTAAATAGGAATTTGGGGAGTTTATTCTTTAAAGCAGCTGGATTTAGCTAATTGGATTTAATAAAAGTCCACTAAATCAATTTATTAATTTTAATCTAAGAATTAATATTAAAAGTTTACAACTAGTCTTAAAATATCTTATTCAAGGGTTTTTGAAATCCTGTTCCTGTGAACATAATCCCTTGTTTTGTAGACAGTATTTGAATCTTGAATTAATCCTCTGATTTCTATTTGATTTCTATAGTAACTATAAAAGGTAACTGTGGTCTTTCTGAAGGAAAATACCCGCAATCTGTGGCTCTACAAGATGTCTCTCTTTAGCAACCAGTTCATGCACTAATAGTCAGATTGGATTTGCAGATCATAAGGCTAAATTTTCAAGTACGCTTAGCAGACAAAGACTTCAAGATTTATTTTATGCTTCCTCACAGGCACAGAACACTTCTTAAAATGTTAAATGTGAGCTCTGAAATATAAATATGTCTCTATATTTAAAAATATACTTGAATTACCTCATAGGGATGTGGTCCATGCACATTGTGTAATTGGGAGAGCCCTCTCTTTTTTTTTTTTTTTTTTCCTCTTTATCTGTGTCTCTCCAGGGAAGGCAAATAATCAAGACTTTGCTTAAAGTGACAACACTAGAATCCCCAAGGGTGGGAAGCTCATTCTTTGTCTACAGGATGTCTGGAGTGATAAGTAGCTGTTTTAATACAACTCATGCAGTGTTCCTCTGTCCTGACAAAATTATCATTTGCTGTTTGCCATAGTGAGTTTAAATGCCTAGAAATATGAGGTGTAGAATGAGGTGTCAGGATGGAGGTGAGACAGTTTACTCAGTGCTGTGTAAACTATAAAGTTTCAGTTTTGAATTTTCACCTGAAGAGATTTTTTGCCACATTGTTTTCCTTTTGGCTGATCGGTGCTGTTGACAGTACGTCAGCAAAATAGGAAACATGAATTCTGCATAAGCCAGGTCAGCTTAAAGCTGTGCTAGTAACACTGCCGTCGCTGATCCCTTCATGGGTGTTTCAGTGTGATATGTTATCATCACAGGTTAGAACTGTGCTCTAGTTTGGGCTGGCACAAGCCAGTGCTCTCTAACAGACATCCAGATGCAGATACCTCACTTGTACTTCTCACAAGATAGCATGCAAATCTGGATCTCCTAAATCTTGTGTTCCTAATCTACTAAATGCAACTTTAGAAATTAGGCTGATTCTGATGCAGCCTAATTAAGTGTGCTCATCTTACTGAACCTCCTCGTTGCTGGGAATAAAGTATGTCAATGTACCATAATGAATTGGGACTTCCTTGAACAACCAAGATGTGCCCAAGACTTAACAAAGTGACTTCTTTTAGCTATTCCCAAACTTTCTTCCTGATTCACTTTATTCACTTTATTCACTATTTTCAAATTTAAACACTGTTGGCCAACTCCTTCAGGAGAAAGAACCTGTTTCTGCATAGGTTTCTGATAAACACACACACTTAAATGCTAGAATTAACTGATTTTAATCTACAGTGTGTATATTTGTGGCTTTACAGAATTCTGTCAATCTTTGTTGTAATAAAGGAAGACTATGAGAATAGTTAAATTAGAAAAGCAGACTACATTGCTCAGGACTGCTGCTTTCCAAAAGTTATTGCTACCTTCCAACTGTTTTCTGAAATCTAGTCACAGGGGTTTTTTTCCCCAGTGGAAAAACTGCATTTGTTTCAGGAATGTTCATGAAACTCCTCAGAAAAGTGATGTACCTGGCCCAAAATAATTATATTTGCAGGTGTTTGCTGCAGTTTGTAGCTGGGCTGTATTCTGAGAAGAGTGCAATGTTATCACTCCGACTCCTTTAGAGCTTGAACATGAACAGTGATGTCAGAGATGAGGGATGCCTGCTGGCCACTCTAGGGTTAAATATGTTTTTCTTGGTCTCACTCCCTATTGCTCCCACCACCCTGAAGTTATCCAAGCGGTGGGGAATTTCTGCAATCATTAATTGTATTTATAGTTTGGCTATGTCACATGAAATACTCCCTAAAACTGTGTGTGTGTGGTTTTTTTTAATCCCCTCACAAATGTATCAGCAGAAGTCTCCAGCCTGGCCATCACCCCTGCTGTCAGAGGCTGTACACTGATCACTTCTTATCAGCATTAAAATATTTCTAATTTATTTCCACATTAGCTGCCTAATATAAAATTCTGGCTCGAGCATGCCTGAGGTCTTTCTAGTGCTGCATTTTGGGCTTTTAGAGGATTTTACTCTCAGGCACTATAAATTAGGCTGCATGGCCTTTCTACTGCAGTAAGTGAGGCTTAAGAGCGAGTAAAGAGAGAGGAACTGAAAACAAAAGCTCTGAAGAGGAAGGAGCAGCCAGATTTTGGAAAATGATATTTAGGCCTGTTCCAGTACTTGCTAGTGTTCTCTCTACCTGGTTCACCATGACAGAAACCAGAGTACTGGAATGCATTTGATGTGGTAGGATGATGCTTTTTTTGCATGAACAGTACACCTGGGACTTGCTGTGTGGCTAGCATAGCACAGGAGCAGGTGGTCCTGAGAGAATGTGACATCTCCATCCTTGGAGCTTTTTAAGATTTGGATTGATTGTGGTCATGTCACCAAATGTGACCTGATCTCATAGTGGTGATGATCCTGCTCCAAGTGGGAGATTGGGCTGGATGACCTCCATAGGTCCCTTTCAGCCACTGCTTCTGTGGTCTCAGTGCTGAAGATACATTGCATCAGGTTTTGTAATTCCACCCTTCGGCATTAATTGCTTTCCTGGCTCTGTGCTTTGCTTAGTCTGCACATCATTTGTGAGTACCAGATTTCGATACTTTCAGCATACCACAGGTGGGGCTTTTTATCAACACCAATGCTGACCTTTTCTTCTTCAGATCAATTCTCTATTTGTGTGCCTAGTGCATGTAAAAATCTATAAAGGCAGCACGGATGTACGGATGCCTAATAACAGCAACATTTCCTCTTTCTTTGAGACCTCTTAGCTTAGACTGATGGAAGTGGGAAGAAGACACTGGTGGCTCTCAGCACGTAAAGATAGGAGTTGTGCTTGTGGGCCACACGGTGCCCAGAAACAAGAGATGTAAGTAGAGGGAACGCCATGCATATGGAATCCATATCTCACCCAAAGCCCCCCAGGCTGTGCTAGATCGACTGAAGCACGCTGAAACGTGTGCTTTCTGAAAACCAGTACCAGGGTTCTTTTTCCATAAAGGTAAGGTACTGCGCTGAGACAGCGTGTGTTTTTCTGACCTTGAGTCCTAGTACAGAAGCAAGAAGATGTCTGAAGCAAGGCTGCCATGCTCTCCTCACCTGCACTTCTCTTCTGTTCCTTTCTTGGTGCATGTTATAAACAGTTTTGGAGACTTCAATAAAGAAGCTTCTGTTCTTTGCCGCTGGTGAAGAAATAAAAATATTTTTACAAGTTAAGGTTGCAGAGTGTTTTACTGCTTGCTGCCTAGCAGAGCAGGTAGGGTTATGTCTGGCAGATAAAGACCAGCTATAGATTATTTTTATATTCTGTCACCACATAGCATTTCTGGCTTCTCCATGTTCTTGAGTGTTATTAAGACCCTTACTGGCCTTTTTAACAGAATGTTTTCTGTTGCTTGTTTTGAAAAAGGCTCAAAGGTAGCTTCCTCCAATTACCAGATGAATTAAATATTTTTCAATGAAGTGTGCTAATTGGAAACGTCCATATATTAGTTACTGGAAGATAAATTTGAGTGTATTTGAAAACCTGGCAGAAAGAATAAGTAAGATCCCATCTTGATGTTCAGAGGACAGTGGCAAATTGGCAGACTAACTTGAGCCTTGTTAGAGATTGCTCTAAAATGTGTGTTAATGTATACATCTGATTCAAATCCAAGGATATTCTCGGCCGTCCAAGTGTTGTGCAGTTGGTGTTATTGATTGTATTTACCTTACAAGCTCTCTGTGAATGGTCTATATTATTAATATAATCATGTAAACTAAGCTTTCAGTAAAGTGTCATTTCAGTCTGAAAGGTTAGGTAAAGATTAGTTAAAATTTCATCAAGTCACTTTCTTTGTGCAGAAAAAAGTCTGAGGTAGAAACCTGATCAAACGCATACGTCAGAACTTCTGAGTTAAAATATCAGCATGTGTCTCTAAGAACACATTAGAAATACTCACATGGCTTTTGTTTGACCTACCATCTTAAAATTATTTTTAAAAGAGAGTTGGATTTGGGGGCACGTATTTTTTTAAGATGTTAATAGATTGGCCCAAGTATTTTGCATCTAACAGCCTTGAAGTCATACAGATCTGTTTAGAGACTGTGCCTATAGCCCCCCTTGTTGGTTTCTGCTTAGAGAAAACAATTTGTAAACAGCTGGATAGTATGTTTTCCTACTGTGGAAGAAGTGTGGGTTTTGATGCACTATTGGGACACAAGGGTAGGTTTTGACCACAGTGAAGTTCAGATCTGCTCCTGGGGATGACAAGCATCGATCTCTGGTAATGTCAAACTTTGAAGCACATCGCTGTTTATGCAAGAAGAGATATGCAGAAATCATAGAGCTTTGCAGAGGGAAATGGACTGGGGAGGATGCAAAAACCCTTCTAGAAGAAGGGGAGGAAGAGATGAGGATTGTGTGATTGGTGGTGGTAGCAGTGCCAGAAGTTCAGTGCTATTGCCTTGGCAGGTCTCTTCCCTTCTTGTTTCTAATCCAAGGAACATTTTAAAGGATGTGCCATCAAATGTTTTTTCGTGTAAGCCTGAGAGCAGGAGAATGCCGGAAATGTGCAATGCAGGTTGACAGATGCCGTACTGTGCTCTCCAGTGAAGTTGTAAGCAGGGATACAGAGCTTGGTAACCTGAACATCCTGGTGCTTGGGGTGGAAATGCAGGCGGAGTAGCAAACACAAGAACCGGGAAAAAAAAGAACCTAAAATAACTTAGACCTTCGTGTGCTGTTTTATTATTAGGAGTCCATGATTTTTTGCATCTTGTAGTCTCATGCCACTTAATATTTGTGCACTTTTAAAAAATAAAGTGTTTACCACGTGAAACACAAAACCCACTGTGTGACTGTTGCGAGCTGCAGCCCGAGCAGGCGGGCTTTGTGCGGTGGGGATGGCCACAGCCCCCGGCACACCCGCACCGGGGGAAGATGCTGGGGAGAGCTGGGCGGTGTTCGCTGCTGCGGCTCGGCGCTGTGTAACCGAGCGTGGGGGCTCCTTCAGAAGAAGGAGCCTGAGCCCGATAGCTCCTTGGTGTGGCGAAAAGGCGGACGATGCTGAGGTACCGGGGCACGGAGGGTGATGACGAGGCATCGGGCTTCGAGCTGTCGGCCGGTCTCGTACGAGCCCGGCGCACACGCGGCTGTCACAGGCGGCGGCGGGCAGGGGCACGGTGCGGTCCCCACGGGAGAGGCGGCGTTTCTGTGCCGCCCAGGGGTGCAGGGACAGGCGCAGGGGCGGCGGGACCGCCGTGCGCGGCCGGGGCGTGCGTGTGGGTGCCCCGGCGCTTTGTCTGTGCCTGCGCCGG
>VYXC01006175.1:83788-111622 GCA_013397175.1 Platysteira castanea | reverse complement strand
AGAAGAAGAAGAAAAAGACGAGGGAGAAGAAGGAAAGGAAGGAAGGACTGGGAAAATAAAGAGGAAAAGAAAAAGGGAAAGAAAGTGAAAAAAAGAAAAGCGAAAAAGTCACTCCTACCAGGGATAGGAGAATAAATACAGTGTGAATGGTATTCCCATCCATCACACAGATTTTATTACAGGCAAGTGCATTCCACCCAACCTCCCTTAATATTTCTGTGGTTTTTTATCCCCCTCCTCTTTAAGAAGCAACGCTGGCAAGCTGAGTCAGTTGCTCTGACAGCAAGGCTGTGCAGATAGCAGTGCTGGATGTGTCCTGTTGCTCTGTGTCCCATGATACTGCTTGTCCCTCGGCACCTAAAAATATTTTAGGCACAAAAGTATGAATAGCTGCATCTGTGGAGCTACAGCTGACGTGTGTCAAGGGGGTTGGGAAAGTCAAGAATCAGTCTGGGTGTCAGGTCCTCTATAACAACTAGAATCACGAAATGCGGTGTGGTGAACTTGGGGAAACAAAATGTTTGTACAGCAAACTGGATGCTTTCTGTGGAATAATTTCATCAGTACTTTAAGTTCCTTTGCAAGGGTTTAGTACAGTCAAGCAAAAAATCTGCACATGTATCTAATATCTTAAAGGTGCATTGATTTTAGATCAGGACCCTTATTTTATCACTATAACCATCTGGATATCTTGTGTGTGAGACATATGAAAAGACATTTATTTATCTCATATTTGTCATAAACGTACAGTTCATAAGACAAAAACTCTATCTATATTCTTCTCAGAAAAGAAAGCCAAAACTAGCTGCTCACACCAAATAAGAATCTTCCTTCTTACTGCCACCACCCCCAAATATTTCCTGAAGTTCTATTTTTAATATCCTGATATTTACAGACTAGCTTCAATATAATCTCATGTTAATATTGATTTATGCCATTCTGTAAATTAGTAGGGATCACACTGAAATTCTTCCTCTGTGAGCTATGAACACTTTGTTAAGTAAAAATTTAAATTTACATGACTGTTGTTACAACATTAAACTATGAAACTCCTTTGTTCTACAAGCAGCATCCTATAAAAAAGTCTATATTCAGACTTCGTGTTTGAAGAAACTTAAGAAAAGTTCTGAAATATTTTTCCTTTAAATATTTCAGATGATCTGAATTATCAAGCTTTTAAAAATGAAAATTTAAGAAGAAATACTACAAAGGATTTTTGCTAGTTTGAAAAAAACGTGTTTTAGTAATAAAATTTCCCCAAATCCTACTCTAAATCATCTAAAAAGAATGAAAATAAGTTGTTTCTGTCATTCTGGATAAACAAAGTAAATTCAGAAAGTAAACTGTATAATGTACCCTATGCATTCATGAATTTATGCTTTACCATCTGGTGGCCTGATTCTTACCTCCCACTGGCTTTGCATTACTATAGCAGCTAGCAAGCCAATGGGTACACTTTTGAATTACAAAGATTAAAAGATACGCCTATGTTACAGTCACCTTGTTAAATCTGCAGGGTTACCAGATTTGCTAAACTAATACGTGTTTCAAGGAAACAGGTTTCTCTTTAATAAACAAAACCAGTAAAGAGTATGTAAATTTCATTTTTGTGCTGTGGAACAGATCATCTGTCTTCATTTTAGAATCATAAAGTGTCTTAAACTATAAGGGGTCCATAAGGATCATCTAATCCAATGCCCTGCTCCTTGCAGGACTACCTAAACCTAAATCAGATGGTTAAGAGCATCATCCAAACACTCACTGGACTCTGACAGGCTTGGTGCTGTGACCAGTTCTCTGGGAAACCTGTTCCGGTGACCATCTTGATAAAGAGCATTTTCCTAATGTCCAGTATGAATTTCCCCTGATGAATCTTCATTCCATTTCCTCATGTCCTGTTGCTGGTCACCTGAGAGGGGAGAACCTCCTGCACTGCCTGCTGTGAGGAAGCTTAGTCACGGATGAGGACGACCCTTCACCTTCCCTTCTCCAAGGTGAACAAAGTGACCTCAGCTGCTCTTGAGTGCCTTGTACTCAAGGTCTTCCACCACCTTGATCACCCTCCTCTGGACACATTCTTAGTAGTTTGATATCCTTGTACTGAGGCACCCACAGCTGCACACAGGACTTGAGATGGGCTGCACCAGTGCACTGGGGAGCAGAACAATCACCTTCCTGGATGCTGTGCTTGATGCACCCCAGGACACGTCTGGCTCTTTTGGCCACCAGGGCATGTTCTTGACTCACATCCAACTTGCCATCTACCTAAACCATCAGATCTCTTTCTTTGGTGCTTCTCTTCAGTCTCTAATCCACCAATTACTTATAACCAGGGTTACCCTGTCCCAAGTTGAGAATCTGGGCCTTGCTCTTGTTAAATTTCATGCAGTTGGTGATTGCTACGTCTCTAGTTTATCCACATCTCTCTGTAAGTTCTCTCTACCCTTGAGGGAGTTAACAGTTCCTCCTATTTTAGCATAACTGGAAAACTTCTTTAAAATACATTTAGTTCCCACATCCAGATAATTTACAAAAACACCAAAGAGCACTGGCCTAATATTGAGCCCTGGGGAACCCAACTGGTCAGTGGCTGCCAGCCTGATATGATATTTACTGTAATTCTTTGAGTCAGCCAACTGCTTACCCAACATATAATGATCTTGAGCTGTGTGCTGGACATTTCATCCAGAAGGATGCTGTGAGAGATGGTATCAAAAGCTCTGTTAAAACTGAAGAACCCACATCTACTGCCTTTCCTTGGACAACTAGATAGGTGACCTTGTCATAAAAGGAAATTAATTTAGTGAAGCAGGACTTGCCTCTCATGAGCCGGTGCTGGTTATGACCAATGACTGTATTGTGTCTCAGGTACTTTTCCCTAACTGTCAGAATAAATTTATCCGTAATTTGAACAGTCACTGAAGTGAGACTTACAGGCCTATAATTACCAGAGTCTTCCTTCCTACACTTCTTGAAAACTGGGAGAACATTTGCTATGCTTCCAGTTGACTGGCATCTCTCCAGAGTCCAAGCAGTGTGGAAAAAATAATGGGGAGACATTCTGCAGGGACATAAGCCAGATTTTCCAGTACACTGGGATAGGGCCCATTGGGCCACATAAATTTATATGCATCCATCTGAAGCAGCAAGTCTCAAGCTCAGAGTTAGCTGGGAGATTATAATTTCCCTAATCACAGCCTTCCAAAAGAGATCTTAGGATTCACTGATGTTAAAGTTAGAGGCAAAAAGGCAATAAATGCCTCTGCTTTGTCTGCATCCTGATTTTGAGGTGACTGACCTAATCAAGTAATGGACCAGTATTATCTCTGGTACTTCTTTTGCAGTTAATGTACTTTATAAAGAAGGCTTTTAGTTGTCCTTCAAAGTGCTGCTTAGTTTGGACTTTGGCTGAGCTTTGGCCAGACAAATTTCCTCCCTATAGTAGTGAATAGCATCTGTTTGGTCCTCTCGCATTACTCTGTGTTCTTCAGCCCTGAAGTGTCCACTATTTGTGTGAGATTCAGAGCTTTTTGAATCTTACTTTGAATCTCTAAATAAGGTCATTTAGATCAGTGTTTCCTAGCTAGTTTGTTTCTTTCTTTTTGTTTTAAGTCCAGATAGACATATTCACTGACTTTAATGCCTTGTTAAATACTCCTACCAACCGTTTAATTCTTTCTGTAGCCAAAAGTCTTGATACTTTAGTCCAACAAAGTGTGAATGCTTGTGTTTATAGAACAGAGACCAAACCGTTCAGCCTCTTGTTGGATAGGTTCTTCATTGTCAGACAATCTTATCCACATCTCCCACAAGTTGTAAGAGCAAAGAAATAAAAGCTTCTTCCTGTTACTTTACTGAGCACAGCCTTAGACTTGCCTTAGGTCAAACCATGACTTTACATAGGAAATTGGAGAGTGGATGTTATGTTTAACATTTTGAAAGTAAACTGAAATGATTCCACTGTTTTGTTTTTTTTTTTCTATGCCTTAAACATATGAGGTCTGGAACACAGTACTGTCTACCCAGGAAAGTGAAAATACCTTGTGAAAATACCATCATGCAACACACCTGTATTTCCAAAGATCACATTGTCAACTTGATTTTATGAACTTCAGACATGTAGTTTAACCAAACAACTACTTTCAAGCCTGTAAGGTGAGATCTTCATTTTAATGGTAGTTCGTCTAAGATTTAGCTCTTGAATGATTGCTGAAGCTAATCACATGGGAAATTAGAGGAAAAAAGTCATGAAACAGGACAATGTTGGGCAGCTTGAGATGGAAGAGGCTTAGAGACTTGTTCTCAGTTTGTTCCTTTTTTTTTACTTTCCATAAAAGATGATGCTTATTGAGAAGGGCTAGACTTAAAAATGGAAAGAAACAACAACAAAAAAAAGCAAATTTATGTACAGTGATGTTATATTTAAGGGGTGAGGCAGAGAAGCTCAGATTATTTATATGATTGATTATAATAATAATGTATCTCTTTATAACACATTTCTTTAAATTTTATATTAAATACAGTCCTTAGGATGTCTTAGAGGGACAAAAAAGTTGTAAGAGGATTCTGAAATGTTGGAATTTTCCTGAACCCAGATACACAGGTAGGCACCTATAATCAGGCCCTCTCTCAGCTAGAATTTATCCAAGATGAATTTGACTCAATGATGTTGGAAATATTAGCTCAATCCAGAGACTACACAAGGTTTTCAGCTGACTGATTAGGCAATCAGACAGACCCCAACTTTTTGCCAATGTAAAGTGCTCCACCATTCTGAGCTAAATGCTCAGATATTGTCATTTCTAGCACCCCTTTATAAAAATAATGCTGGTAGAATATGTTGAAAGGCAGACAGCAGATACCTTAGGCCTATAGAAGTTTTCTATTTCCTTAATCTGTTCACAGTGTCAGGCAGATTCCAATAGTACAGCAATAAGTTTGGTTGATATTTAACCAGGAGTTACATCGTATCACACTGTGAATATTTAAGGGTTTAAAAAAATTAATTTAGTGGAAGACCGTTTTGTGGGAGTTGTTTCTCATTTTGTGATAACGTACTTCTCATAATAACTTACCTGTGGAGTTTGGGCTACAGAAATGGGACCTTCAACTTGTCTTCAAAGGCTGCATGAGCATTAAGAGAGTTCCAGGTACATGACAGCATGGGGTGTGGTCCTGCCTTTCCTGCTTTGAAGCAGTTACCTCACAGTGCCAATATTCTTTGTCAGACGCTTCTAGGAAGCAATTATTATTTGTTTATTCGAACCAACACCCAGAAGAGGGTGAGGTGTTTTGAGAGGGATGTTCATTGATCATGCCTCGGTGTCACATTGCATGACTCCTACCTGGGGAGAGTAAAGCTGAGCTTCTTAGGTAGTTCCCGTAGGAGGAAGGAAGATACTCTAGAACGAAAGAAACACTGCAAATGAGTACAGTCAGGTAGACTAACAGGAGGTATTAATCATCATCAAGGTGACTGTTCCTCAAATCCACTAACAAAATGAAGCCTGGTGCATGTTTGTAGAATTGGAGAAGTTTGGGTCATGACAACCAAAGTTAGAACTTCCATCTGGGGCAGTGTGTAGGGAATTCACCCCAAAGCAGGCTTTCCCCAGATTTAAGACTGTATGCAGCTCTAGGAAAAAGAACTGTGAAACTCTGGAATAGCTATCAAAGGTACCTTGCACTGACAGACTCTTACCTCCCCAGCAGTCTCAGGACGAATACCACTGCCATGCATTGTCCTGTGTCCAAAATCTGATGAACAGTGGAGCATGAACATGGTGGTGAGAAAGTAGCAGGGCATTTTACTTCCATCAGTTTTGACACACTGTCTTGATGACACCTAAAAGCTATTAAAGCCATTCTGGAACTCCTCTCCATGATGTGGGAGAAGAGAGCAGAAAACGGACTGCAGGAGCAACATTCAGAAACACTGCTTATTATTTTCTTGGCTTTATTTAAAGGGAGGAGTTGAGACTGCTGCACTTGCTGTTTCACAGGCTTGTACAAGAACCCAGATGAATCAAAACTGAAGACATGTTCAGTTTTTCAATGTGTTCTGAGCAACTGGTGCTTATGTGCTGACTCCAGAGGCATTAATCACTGCACACACAGAACACAGAAGTGTATCTAAAGCATTATTGTTCTTTCTCTGTTGCTTTACCCATGTACGTGCATGATTTCCTTAGCCATTACTGCCTAGCAGAGGCAGTAGAAGAGGCATAGAAGAGATTGTAAATACCATTTATACAATCTAGACTTTAAAAATACATGGAACAATGTACTGCATCTATGGGTCAAATTAGGGTCCTTAGTATAAGGACCTGAAAGGCTGTGCTAGGCATTCACCTCAGAGTGGTATTGATTTTTATAAAGCTGTAAGCAACACTGGAGACTGTGTGTAGAATTCTGTGCAACACCCAAGAGCATGGAGCCACCTCAACAACTTCCAAGTCCAGTGGTTTAAATCTTTTTTCCCAATTGTGAACTTCATCATATTTTTCTGCAGAAAGATCCGTCACTGCACAATAGTGTGAAATCCACTGACAGTAGTTTATACAGACCAGTTGGTAAGGGAAGCCAAAGAAACTGGCCACAGATCTCCCAAGGATTTCGAGCCACTGATTGAAAAACTGTTTCATGAGCTGTGCTCCCAATGCACCAATAAAATAGAGTCCTTTATCTGTTGTGAAATTAATAATATGTGTCAGTTTTATAGATAAAGTGAACAAGAGAATGCTAGTCAATGCAACAATCTAAATTTAAAAGGCTTTTTCTTGGGACAAAATATTTTCAACCATCCAGGTTTTTTGGACCAAAACCCTCACACCAGGCCCAAGCATTGGACTACATCACATTTACATCAAAAAAACCCAAACTGAACTTGTAGAATCAGTCAGATATGACACATAAGGAAGGAGAAGAATAACAACATCCTGTGAATCATGCTCATCCTTTGCAGTTATGACACATTACAGGAGGAAATGTGAGAGTTGCCTAGTCATATTTCTAACTCTTTTGACTGTCTGCCCTTCATATATCACAGATACATCATAACATAAAACTTGAATGTGGGGTCGGGTTTTGCTATGAAATTGCATATTATTTTGTTGTGATGTCACTTCCAGATGTCACTACTTTGCTGGAGCCATTTTCATGTTTACTGCTGACAGAGTTGCACTACACATAATCACTGGTAGTTTTATTCTGTTTAAAAGTCTCAGCCTGAATGAGAAAATAGCATCCATAGTGGAAAGATCAGGTGGAAGATATTTTACACATTAGTTAGAGAAAATTTGTGGGGACGATTTTTAGTCTGTGACACATCTGTAGAAGTATTATGTAAAGATAATTTCTTGTCCTGAAGAGAGGAAGAAACCTCAGGGGTAAAAGCAGGGTGCATGAGCATCACAAAGTCAATACTGAATTAGTGTTGAGAAGACCTTAGTTCTCTTTCCAGGTATTCTGAGGCTCTCAGAAAAATTGCTTCAGGCTTTTATGTATCATGTTCCTATCTATAGGTGAATTCAACTCGGTGTCTCAGTTAGAAACTTTCCAACCATATTTTTGCTTATCTGGATGTAGAATTATGAAGTATTTTGCTATTATCAGAGGTTATCACTACTTCAGTTTTGGGAACTTTGCTTCCAAAATATAATCTGTTTACACCTGTTCACAGGGAAGGATTTTCCTTGCTACTGGAAGCACGACCACCTTTGTGACTCATAACACCAGGGTCTTTCTTCACATAATCCTCATGTATCCTCATGAAAGCATCAAAAGTATGCCACCCAAGTACCAAAAATATTCTTCGTTGCAGCAACAGTTTTTGTTTAGTTTTTATGAATACAACTTCCAGTCCTTCTGGCAAGAAAAACTCAAACAGTAAAATAAGCATGTTTCTCTAAAATTTCCTTAGCACTCTGTAAAGAAAAGGAACAAGTCTAATTGGCTGACACTGCAGGAGAGTGGTCTCAGAAACCATGCACTGTTCCGTTCATGAAACAGAAATTATTTTGGAGAACTTGTCCTGAGCACATAGGAACATGCTAAACTTACACCTTATGTGTCTTTTTACAATTCCTTTTCTTTTCAGAGTGTGTCAGCAACACTACATACTCAAATGCAGCCTTACTCGGTTGACTCTTGGCCAGGAACAGTCCAGTGCTTTGTCCTGGCTCCGTTTAGTGAATGGGTCATGGTTGAGTAAAAAATGATGTAGCAATTCTTATTGGCTCAGGAACGCGATGAAGCTTTGTGGGTGCGAAGGACAGAGATTTCTAGACAGTCTGTGTTTTTAATGCATTCTGTTATGTGCTTTAAACTTCCTGGTCGTTTGCCAAAGTACAAGTACATCTGTGCCTGTTGTATCTTCAGCTTTACCTGGTACAGCCTGAGAATGCTGATCAGTTGTACAGCCCTATCTTGCTTTGTCAGTAGGGTCTCTGCCAACATCGGTGCACCCCACGTGGATAGCGCTGCTGGGGGAAGGCAGCTACTCTACAACGATTTTATTATTTTGGCTCAACTGATTCCCTGCAGCTAGCTCTGCATTGAGCATCTTTTTGTCCATGCTCTGAGTTGTTAGGCTTGGTGATCCTGAAGGTATTTTCCAACCTAAACAATTCCATGATTCTGCAATTTTGTACAGTTCCTTTGATTGAACTTTTCTTTTTAAATTAGCAAATTATCATGGTTGTTAGTACAACTTCATTTCTTTCTACTATGAATATATGCAGTATTTCTCTGTAAAAAGACTTGGGAAGGTAAGTCATGGGATAAACATACTTTTTGCAAATAAATCCTTCAAATTTTTCTTACCATTTCCAAGACTAACATACATGACAAAATGCTAAACCCTTGTGGCATATAATGAAAACATTCTTAACCACATGACTTATAGCACTGGAATTCAATGGCTTTAAACCTTGGTTCAAGTCTTTGGAGAAAACGTGCATTTTCTGCTATAACAACTGCAATTAAAGAGCAGACACAAGGCAGCAGGAGTTTTCAGTTAAGATTAAGGCCTGCTACCTCTTTCCTTGTTAGCAAAGTTACCTTTTCCTGGAAACGGTCTGTATCCACTCTAGTAGTAGACCCAGAAATTAAGCACTCTGAAGTTTTGACAGTGTTGCAAGAAGAAATGCAACTCTTTGAAGTGCAACTCAAACTGTCTTGCTCTGTATTTTCAGTATTACATTTAATTATGTGATCACAGGCTTTAGTTTCAACCCCATCTTTTTCACATTCAATTGCTTTCTTTCTCACATTCAATTGCTTCTTGATTCAATATAATTCCTCTCACCCATGTCTTTCAGTTCCTGCCCTCTTTTAAGCTTTGTTGTTTCAGTCTTACTTTTCTTACTCTTAGTCCTGAGTTTACTAATAGATGTCTAATTTCCATTCTGTCAGTGAAGTGCCAGTTGAAGTTCAAAAATGTCAGACTCACAGAATGGTTTGGTTTGGAAAAGAGACCTTAATGAACACCTAGTTCACTCCTCCTGTCATGAGAGGGGACACCTTCCACTGAATAGGTTCCACTGAACAGGTTGCCAAAAAAATTTTAAAATTCATTTCTTCTTCTTTCTCCTCTTTCACTTACAGTCCATTCAGCTGTTCAATGCCCCATTATTGCTCCAAACCGTTAAGAACCATCATATAAAACCAAGAAGCCATTTGTTTTCTATCTCTCTTTGCTTGAACCTAGATCCTTTCAAGCTCACTCTCTACCAGCTGAATTCTTCAGAATCTCCTTTACTTTTCATCTGATAACACTTTTCCCAGTCCTCTTCTGTCTGCCTGTTTCCTTTCCACTCAGTCTCTTCCAGTCTCCTTCATCTATGCCTGACTTCTAGAGTTTTGGGTTGTGTTTTATTTGGTTTGGGCTTTTTGAGGGGAGGCAGGGGTGACTGGAGTGGTGCTTTCTTATTGTCTGTTGTTTTGTTTTGTTTTGTTTTGTTTTGTTTTGTTTTGTTTTGTTTTGTTTTGTTTTGTTTTGTTTTGTTTTGTTTTGTTTTGTTTGGACGGTTCAGTAAAAATGAGGAAGAGAGTAGTCTTCTGCTTTTGATTCTGGCCCCTGATTCCATATTTGGACTTGTCAAAAGCAAACATTAGGGTCTGTCCTGGCAGTTAGTGGTAGAATTAATAGGTACATGTACCTTTTCACTGCTCTTGGTTGTAAGGGGATATAACAAAGACCCTCTGATCACTGGAGGAGCATGTTGCATGAGGGAATGGAAGACATTGATGGCTTTAGCAGTTCAGAGTGGAGAAAGACAGTTGAGCATAGGTAATGTAATATTTTCAACAACAGCTATATCTCTAAGCTTTTTGGGTATATTACGTATATTTTACTTGGAAGGCCAAGGAATGCTAGAAGAGAAGCAACACTTTATAAGAAAAATTACTGTATATATCCAAACAAACAAACAAAAAAAAAGGATTTGTATTTTGTTAGTTGTGTTTTATGCTAGTATTTCCCCCATTTTCACCTCATGGTAAAAAAGTGTTTCTCTGAGTTTCCACATCTCTTCTACATCTCTGTTAAAAAGAGAAAAAACCCCAAACCCTTAAAACTTCCCTTATTTCAGATGCTGCCATGGAAATCCACTATTTTACTACATGTCAGGCTACATACACTTTCCCAAGGTTTCTGCAGGTGAATAGGCCAAAATTATGTCAATGCTTTGACTGATTCCCCTGTGCCACTGCAGATACCCCTTGTATCTAGCTTCCTCCTTTAGTGATGCCAATATGGTTCCAGGTTTCAGTCTTGCTGGAAATGGAAATGGACAGACATCTGGTGCTCTCATTGTTTCACAGTTTAGAGTTTCTGGTAGATTTATAGAAGTAAAAACCATTTTATGGCTTCAGGATTTGTGGTTTAACCAGTTCTCCACAGTTTAACCAGTTTAACTCCACAGTTCTCTCTTGTGGGGAGAACTAAGATTAAATGGCTGAAGTTAGATCTCTGGGATATAGTAGGTTGCTGAGAAGTTAAAAAAACTAAGTTTCCTAAGAATTAGCCACTTTTACTCCATGTGAGTTTTGTAAGTTTGCATATTAATTTTCAGATATTTGTCCAGGATGGACTAAGGTGAAGGAAGGCTGTATTTTAAGAAAGGGCTATCACTGCTACTAGCCACGGAATTGGACTTCAGAAAATATGACTCTATTCAGGCCTTGGAGAATTGCTAAAAGGAACTCATATGCTCAGTAACTATTCCTGGGAACACAGCCATTCTAGAAGTGTGAGAAATGCCAAAGTATCTAAATAGCATTAGGTTCAAGCAGAGGCCAGTTAGATCCAGTTTACTGAGTAAGCTGTGGATACCACACCTTGCCTTCCCCTTAAGCATTTACAGTGGAAGCATCTTTTCATATTATGTTAAAATGAAATTAAGTCTGTTGGTTTGTAAAATAGCAGGAATTAAATGAAATTAAATAATAGAAATTAAAAGAGGAAAGCCTCTGAAGTGACAGAATTAATGTGAGGGACAGCTACAATAATAGCATGTACAATTGTGGCATTCTAACCAATAAACAAAGAGTAGTGTAAGTTTCTCTTTATTAGATTGATTCATAAAGAACACATGACTTGCAAAGCCATTCAAATTTCTTTTTGTTCAGCCTGAATGGCCAGTTGAAACTTTCTGGCTTTGTAAGCCAGTTACAAATGCATTACTAATCTCTGGAGCCGTGAAGACATTCAGGATCCTGAAATTTTTCTATTATGTGAAACTGAGTAATGTGAAGGTGCCTATTTTCATTTTGAGCAGAATGTAAGGGAACAAACAGCTCATCCCTATTTTTCTTGTTCCAGCAGCATAGATGTAAGGTATTCTACATATCTGTCACAGAAAGGAGTGGAAGGAGGATTGTTCTTAAATATATAATAATTATCAGCATTCTTCTTATTTCTGGACTACAATATTTAAAAAAAAAAATCAGGTTAGATGTATTCCTAACAGTAGAAGCTGGTCACATATTCAAGGCAAAAATAACTCAAACAGGAAGAATTGCAGTCACAAAGGGTGGAATTATACCACAGGAACTCAACACGGTTTCAACATGAGCCAGGGTGTATTATTCTCAGGATCCATTAGCTCAGTCTCTAGAGAGGGTGCCTTCCAGTTCTTTGTATATGAATGAACTATTTAGGCCACGCACTAAAACTGCTAGCACAGTGAAGGCACAGTAACATAGCTTGACACAGACACCCATTAAGCCTGTTTAAATTCTTTTAGGGTTGTTCCCATCACACAAAATTCCATGTAAAAACCTGTGCACTCCATAGTTTAGGTATTGTTCCCTTGCTTCTTGTCGGTTCTCTCCACTACCCCAGGAAGCTGCTGATCATTTGCACACTACTTCCTTCTGCCACTTAACCCTTCCTCTGGAGGAAAGCCTCCATGCAATGCAGCTCAGTAGATCTCTGGACTTGCTGATCTTCTATCTTTACAACATTGGATTGCTCTTGAGAGGCCATGGCTCCCAGGTAATAGCTGGAAACTTTGAGACTCTGTTCTGTTCCATGTTTAACTTTACTAAGAAGAATTCCTATTTTCTTGGACATCAGCGAGAAATTGAGTTATAGGTCCCGTTTCCAACTAAAGAGTTCCTGTGTTCATCCATTGTGGGAGGGTTGAGGGATAGGTGGTGGAAGGAAGACTCAAAAGGGTCAAAAGGCTTTGACTCCACCAGTGAATTTGTACTGCTTCTAAAGGTATACTTACTTTCCCGTCTCAAAAAATTTCTATTAAATAAAAGTTATTTTTAATTCAAGTACAATGGACCTTAATTTTTACATTGAAACTGTAAGTGAATGAAGCTGTTTAATTTTGGGGACAAAATATTGTATTCTTCTATTTGTTAATTCCTCTGGATTCTAGTCTTTTATAAGTTTACTTCAAGAGTTCATAGACTCCTAGAATGGTTAGGATTGAAAGTGACCTGAAAGAACCTCTAGTTCCAATCCCCCTGCACAGGCAAGGACGCTTTCCACTAGAACAGGTTGCTCAAAGCCCCATCCAACCTGGCCTTGAAGTAGATTTCTTTCAGTATGTAAGCTAAAATAATTGCTTGGATTTACGGGTTTCATACTGTGTGTTAACTGCTATGAACGGTGTGTTGGCTTGCTGCTAAGACAAACCTCATTCAAAAACCTGTTTCTTCAAGGCAATAGCAGAAGGGTTCTGTCTTCTGAACTGCAGTCCTCTTGTTTGTAGCTTATTAACAGTTCTTCAACAGTTCTGAGTTTTGCAAATAGTGTTTCTGACGGAAATGACAGTAACTCAAATCCAGACCTGGCAGGAATCTTCTGGGCTCTCCTGGCAAGATACCACACTCATTATTTGAGGCACAGAGCTTCTCATTGTCCCCAGGCAGACAGTGGAAAAGCATGGGAGGTCAGGAACTACATGCAAAGCAGGTCATGATTGCTGTCCTACTTTTTATCTTGCTGTTGAAAGATTCACTTTTGACATCTTAAAGATGTTGCTCATGCAATCTCTCCCCTCTTTTTCGTTTGCACACCACTTGATGTCAGCTAGTTTTTGCTTATTAGGGGGCAGATGTTTATTCACTACAATAGCAGCTACACAGTCAGGCTCAGGACCTGTCACAAAGAGAGTAAGGTCTGTGTTTGGCCTTGCACTGATTAAAAAACCTGTAGTGTCACAAGATAAATGTCAATGAAAGTGGCACTGAAGGCTGATCTTATTTATTATGGGAAGTGAACAGTGTTATCAAAGCTGTCAGCTGTAGAAGAGTCATTTGTTACAAACAACCTTGATATCGCTGAAAGGAATAATATGAAGAGACCACATTAAATTATTGCCAGGAATGACTCTTCACCCTCCCCAAGACAATTATTTTAAGTGCTATAAGGAAAGGAAATAGCTCATTATTTTAAATGTCTTGAATTACTTTCCACCCCTGGCAATTCTACTGGGAAAATATTTAACATGGGATAAACACAGTGACACCAATAGTCTCTCTGTTGTGAGCTTTTAACAATAACTCACTAACACTTATGGGTAGGGAACAAGGGGTAAAAAAATCTAAAATTCCTAGGCTGATTTATTTCCTGCCTAGATTGGTAAAGCACACCAAAACTCTAGCCCATTCCCAGCCTGGTTACAAGCAATTTTCATCTGAATGTTTTCAGTTTTCCCTTATTAAGTATAAACAAATGAATGGCAATCACCAGTGTCCATTAAGGTCAAGCTTTTGCATTCTCTGTCAGTGATGTTCTTTGGTTTTGTAGGAAGTGGAGGTCTGTTCCAAGTATAAGTGAGTGTGCAGCACACCCCCAACCTCATCAGCTCCATCCCTCCCAGGGGCTCTGTCCTCCATCCAACCAGCAAGTTCAGCCAGGATAGTCTGGATCTGTTCCAGTAACCCCATCAACCCAATTTTGCATGTTCTTTTGGACCTTGGTCCTTGACTGATCCCTAGTCCCAGTGGTCAGCCCCGAACCACTCTCAGCCGTTCTATCTGCCATTTAGTATATGGGTCTAGCAGCGTTATTTGCTCTGAAGACAAAGACACACAAAATGTAAGTTTAGAATGTGGGATGTTTTCAGCTGCTAAACCAGATTCTGACTGCCAAAACAACAGATCAGTCCTTGATAGTTTGAAACCCAATCTCATAGTAAACTGTGGCTTTTATAGTTTGATTTCTTTATTTTCATATTGATTTGATTTATTATTTTCTCTTTGGACAGTTAACTTTAATCCAGATTAGCAAATCAGTTCCTCACATAATCTATATTCTAGCACATACCTCTCTACAAAGCACACATGTAGTCTTGGAAATTTTTCTCTTCAAAAAGCAATTCTTGCTGCTTGTCAGAACATGTATTAATTCCAATGCTATCATTAGGTTAACCCACTGATTTTCTATAAAATGAGGTAAAACGTGAATGAAGACTTCCAAACCAGTTATAATACAGTGCACAATTACTGAAGTCTGCATTAGGTCTCTAGTACAGCTCAAGCAAGTAATCCTCATTTGCTGGAGTCCCCCACCAGTGTCCACCCCCATACCTCTGAGCAGATATAGCTAGATTTAGATCCAGCTGGATTTAGACCACCAGCAGTAATCTGCAATGACATGCAGAGTCACTATGATATCATCCCCACTGCTTTGCCTTAGCTGGTGGTGCTTACATGGCCTAGACCTAAAATTATGTAGTTAACAGAAGGCACTGTGAGCATTAAATTCCGGTGCAGCCCCTGCAAGCCCCACTTTCTAACCCCCATTGATACCCTTCTGCTGTATTGAAATGGTTAATCCATAGCTTGCTTTAGTTGATAAAAGTATTAACTTTAGTTAACCATAGCTTGCTTTAGTTAATAAAAGTATTAACCGCCTCTGATGACAGCAGTTACCTAGCAGAGACTGTAGCCTGAATCACCTATCCTGATATTTCATAATCCTAAATTTTACCTGCCTCAGGAGAAGAGGCAAATTGCAGCCTCAGGAGGTAACTAAGCTTAAAGATCAGGAAATCTGATCTGTTTTACCTGTTTGAATTCACGTTCAGGTAAATTGCAGCCAGATGATACCACAACAGATATAAACTTTTCCAGGTGGCTTAGGGTCTTAAATAAAGTGAGATATTTCAAGCCTACTTTTGTTGTCTTTGAGATAGCCCTAAATGCAGTTATTGAAGGATCTCTTGACACCATCCTTTCCCATAGCTGATCTTCTCTGTCTTATGTTTGTTTCTCTGATAACCTGTATCTAGGAAGATGGTGTCTGAGAGTACTAATTTTAGCTGGAGGGACACCATGCTTAGCCATAGGTGAAGAATGTGTCAGCCTAAATTCTAACCTGCTAGGAATTTGAATTATTTTTCTCCTTTTTATGGCAGTTTTCCCCTGTGCTTCCTGAAAAGAGGTCCAGGCACATGGTTGATGACAAATAGTCCAGGGCAGAGAAATGTGCAGGTTATATAGGTTGACTCTATGTACTGTTTAGACATAAGGACAGTCTTTTTTTCTTAGAAACTAATGGCATATTCTTTATACAATGATAAAGAAATTTAAAAAAACCCTAAATCTTTAGGGAAGTATCTATTCATTTAATACTTGGTAATGTCAATCAAATAGTCAAGAAAGCATTTGGCTTTTGAGGCCCCTAAGCGTTACTCTGAAATTCTGTTTTATTTTTAAAATACAGTCTTTGGCCTATGTACCTTTCTCACTGAATTAAGTGCAAATCCAGAATGAAACGTGAAACCCCACTGACTAGTTTTATGGTGTCACAGATGTCCTTTCAGGCCCTTGTTCCTATGGGGAAGCTAAGCTGCAGTCAGGATCCCACCCTGGTATCTTGGTCTCGCTCCCCCAGGTGCTGGGGCAGCCCTGTCTACCCACACCATCCATCATGTGCTCATCTCTCGAAGACTGTCTCCAGTGCATCCCACAGGCAGTTACAAGTGAAATTCCAGTGTCACCAACATTTGGTTGTAGATGATAAAAATTTCCCTCTTCTCTTCCGGACTCTGCATACCTGGAACATCAACATAATGTTATTTGAGAATTACTGGGCTCCATTTTCTTCTCTGTCTGGAAAAGCAGCACAAGCTGATTGAGAAACCAGAAACTGTGCCTGGAAGTGCCGGAGCACAGGGGCTGAAGTTGATCTGCCTTCTAATGGTAGGCTGAACAGCAGGATGCAGAGGGCCTGGAGAATCCCAGGCTGCATCCCTGAAAGCAGCCTTGGACAAAATAGCTATGCAGGCTGCTACATGCAGCACCCAGGCAGGACCCAGGAACATCCAGTGCTGTGCTGCCTGTCTGCCTTCTCCTGGGCTTGTAGGAGAGGCTACTGCCTGCAGAGAAGGGTGATAAGAAGAGGCTGTTTTTCAGTTTGGATTTGAGTCTTTTGAGAAATTTATTGGAAGGCAAAGCACATTATTTTTGCATAAAACACATGGATATGAAACACTAAACAGGATTATTTGCTATCCTGGAAAGAAGACAGTGCTAGAATGATTTTGCAAGAGCTACTTAAACAGGAAGGCCTATGCAAGAGGGAAAAAAACCACAGCTGCTTAAATACAGGCAAGTATTTCCACTATGGAATACTTATTCCTCCTTTTTTAAACATAATCTGAAAACTTGATTAAAACAAGCAATACTCATTTATGTGTTAGTTCTCATTTCTCTTTCTGGCTTCCCATCCTTCAAGTTTTCTTAATAGTCTTTTCTTTCTTTCTTCTTTTTCATCTTTTTTTTGTTTTCCATATTTTTTTAATTGGTCGGCAAAACATTTAATATCGTATTTTGGATGGAAATTTTCAAGTCAAAACTTTGGATGAAATGTTTCCTCAGAAGACCAAGTTTCCTCTCAAATAGGTCAAGTTTATCCACATGCAGAGGGCCTGCTTTCAGTAAGGTGGGATGTCAACTATCCAAAGTCCTTTGAAGATAAAATCATGAACAGACAACACGCACAAAGATAAATTTCTGCCTGAAGGAAATTTTCCCCCAGAAGTAATTACCATCTTCCTCTCTGCCCTGTTTATGGATTTCTTCTCACCTGTCCATCTCTCTGTTACTGACATGACCAGTAACTTTTTGCAGGTTTCCAACCTGCAGGCTGACAGGTTTGAAAAGCAAACCCTCTCTGTTCTGTGGTCTGACCCATTAGCCTCAGTGCTGCTCAGCTGAACGTGAATAAAGGCTGAGAGAGGACGCAGAACAAGAGGGGTCTTTTCAGTAAAAGCAGTAAAGCAGAACAACAACAAAAAAAAACCAAAACAGTAAAAGCAGGTGAACCACTGATCACCAAAGTCAGGCCTAGGAAGCACCTCTAGCCTTACATGGCTCAAGCAAATGTCAGAGCTAAGGCTCCTTCTGCATGGGATGTAAAATTAT
This sequence comes from Platysteira castanea, assembly GCA_013397175.1. Classification (NCBI taxonomy): domain Eukaryota; kingdom Metazoa; phylum Chordata; class Aves; order Passeriformes; genus Platysteira; species Platysteira castanea. The sequence goes on along the minus strand of VYXC01006175.1, from coordinate 93,730 downwards.
AGAATCATAGAAAATGCAGCCCCTAAGGTGATACTGGACTTGACCCTGAGATGTTCAGATTCACAGAATTCCTTCCAGATTACCACTGTTTGTTGGTTACCAAGAACAATGTTTGAACGCTGCTTTCCATGTCATTATCCTTCATTGTCTGTTATTTTGCCTTATCTTGTCTTATCTTCCATAGCTAAGAGAATGGACTTATTTTTCCTCTCAGTTCACTAACACCTGAAGGGTAAGAGCCATAATTAACATTTATGACTATTTTCTTCTGAGTCAGAAATAGTTTTGGGGTAATTTTGAACAGAAGAGGCATTTACCGTGTGTGGGAAGCTGAAGTATGAAATGCTCTTCTCTCTGACCCCAAATCTCCAGTACTAGAAAAGACATTTTAAAGAGTCATTAAAGATAATTATAATAAGCCTGAGACTGATGACAGAGCATCTGAGAAAGGTACTCAAATGGGGACACTTCTTATTCACTTGAAGATGTAATGCTCTTTTTGAAGGCCCTCTGCTTCAGCTGCTGATTTGTCTTCCAAGACTGAGAGAAAAAAAAACCACATTAGAAGTACTAAAATAACAAATTAAAATAATAAATTGCCAGTATCCAATTGCATCAGTATTTGGTAGGCTACCTTTTCCTTATCACTTGAGATGCAGGGATAAAAAAAAGACCCTTTGACAGTCACATCTCTGCCCCTGTCAAAAAATAATTTATTAATGATAATAGTAACAACAACAATAATAATTGCCTTCCTGAGTGGGCAGTATTTAATTACTGTTGTGAACCAGTAATGCAGTTACAGAAACGAGACATTTAGGCATGAGTTTATTCTGTTAAGCACATGTTTTTAAAATAGTGACTCTGCAACAATTCAAATAGTGTCCCAATGAGAAGGAAGTTAGACTTCTCTTGGAATGGGAAGATGAAGGGCACAAATTAAACGGCTTCTGCAGAAAACTGTTTAGAGCTCGAAGTGCCCTTTCAGCTGGGTGTGCTGCTGTTCCTGGGCGGAGGCCGCCCGGGTTGCGGGGCGGAGCGCTCCCTCGTGTCCCGCGGCGCGCCCCGCGCTGGGCGCTCCCCGCTGCGGCCGGCGGCAGCGCGCCGGCGTCTCACTGCCTGCACATCGCGGCCGTGGCGTAATTCACCGCATTTCAAACGAGACGGAGGCTTTATGGTCGTATTAAATGCAATCTCCTAGTAGCTGTTAGCAAGGGTGATGTTTTTTCCCCTGCATAAATTGAAAAATAAGAAGTACAGATGATCCCTGTCATTCAAAGTCCAGCTGAAACCAGCTTCTTCACTTTTGATTAATGCCAGACGCAATTGTTCGATCAGTCAGTGCTATTTAATTTTATTTAATTCTTTGCAACTATGCTGCTCATACCGAGAAGTGTTCTTGTATATTGATTCGTATGTGTTGCAGGAAGATAAAATTCCACTTGGAGGCCTTAGATGCAATGATATTGTTTGGAGGGTGTTTTTGGTTTGGGGGTTTTGGGGCTTTTTTTGGTAGTATATTATCTGGCAGTCTAGAAATATTGTTCTTCCTGCAAACTTCACGCTTAATCGCCTGAGTCCATTTCAGCTACAACACAACTTTCAGTTTCTATCAAACACTTTATCAGTCTTCTCTCTTCTCCCTCAAGGTTTTTTTATTTGGAGAAATTCTCTCCAACATAAGGCCTTTTATCTATATCAGTAGTTTTCTCTGAAACTTTCTGAACTGAAGCAAAATAAAACTTAACACCAGTGGTAAACAGACAGGTTGAATGGTCAACTTAAAAATCCTCTTAGGCAATCATCCTATCCCCAGTTCAGCCTCAAATTAAGGTTGGTAGATTCTACAGCATCCCTTCTGTCTTCCTTTGCAGATTTTTTAACTTCAAGCAAGAACCATGGGTCCCTCTTGTACTGAACAGGGGCATGGACTTAGCAAGATACTGGCCTTATTCCTCGAAGAGCTGTTATGAATTATAAAATCTAAATCCATTCTTGTCTGATTGCCAAAGGTCTTGAAGTCAGTTTCTATGCATGAAAACTTAACATATTGTAAAATTACTGTTTAGATCCTGTCCTTTGCCCCCAGCCATTGAGGGGTGAAGAGGGAACAGAGATGCACATAATTGGAATTGGAAATGCCTTACCTAATCATACTCTGGGTATTAAGGGTGGGTTTGGGAGGATGACACAAAACAATGCACACTATGCTCTATGTTTAAAAATCTATGCAGAAATCAATCCAAGGTTTATTTTTGTTGAAACTGTGATAATTTAATTCTCTCCAGTGAGCACCAAGAAGCAAATATTATGAATGCAATTTCCCTTTCACTTTACCTGGACAGAGCATCTGCTAAAGCCAACACTTCAATTCTGAACTGAAGGTTAAATGAGATATCAAATCAAAATTTAGTTTTTATAGAGGAGATCCATACATTTTACTTCAAATTAACATTTTGAATCCAAACATCTCAATTTTACTCATTCTCCCTTGCCAAATTATTCCTTTGATGGTCAACTACTTAGCTGGTAGGCATGTTTTGAACACTAAAAATATTAAGGTGGCAATCAGAATAGACTTTGGCAATGTTTTGGGAATCATTCTAAATCTCTGTCAGCATAAAGCTATTATTAATAAGAGTTGTTTAGCCCTCCCACACATAGATGAGATGAGACTTCTGGAGTTAGAAAATTGTTCAGGTGTGTGCCCAAGGCAAATATTCACAAAAGTGATGTTTTTACTACCCACCGTTAAGAGGGAGTTAACTGGGCAGCCTAATCACATAGCAGCTTCCACTAAATTCTTTAATGTGCCTTTGAAAATCTTTTCTTTAATGTACAAATACCAATATGTAAGGAAGTTTTTTTCCCCCAGATGCTGCCTTTCTTGTGGGCAGCCAGCTCACGGAATTTTTTAAACTTCCAGGGTATACAGTATACTTGTTGAATGAACTATGCTATATCTCAGGGCCAACTGCCTTTGCTGTTTTCACTCGAGTATCACTTTGATGGTGTAAAGTTTCCTGTTGCAAACTTGCTTGCAATACTTTTTTTCCCTACTGGAAAAGTTTGGATGTAGGAATAGAAATTTCTCTACCTGAAAGCTAGGGAAAGAGAGGAGATATCATTGCTGTGCTATTTTGCTCCCTCTCAACCTTTCTTCAAATTTCAAGTTCACAAAGTATTTTGTGGGTTATCACTGTGCCTCTGTAGTGCCTCTTGCGATGCAGTCCTAAGGGGGTGACAATCCACTTAGCGCATTTTTGTGCATCAAGTCTCCCCTGAAAGAACTAAATAAGGCTGATTCAGTCTTCATAATTCTGCTCCAGGAGCTAGCCCTGTAGCCCTGGTACATCTTTCAGTAATGCATCACTACCTAATATCTATCAGTAATGCATCTCTCACTAATGCTCTTCCCAGTCCACACACTTCCTCTTCCAATTCCTAACTTTTCAGGCTTAAGCACATGGCATTTTATGAAGCCCTCAGAATCAATATAATTCCTAAATAAAATCTTTGGTTTCTCTTATCAAAGAAAGATATTAAGCTAGCTAGCATGGTCTAATCTTGATAAATCTGTCGTATTTGACCCGAATTGTATTTTCATGGTTTGTTCTGAAGACTGTCATGCTACTAAGTCTAAATTAATAAGTTTGTAGTTGCAGAGAACATTTTTACTTTCCCTCCCTCACAAAATAGTTCTACTCCCAATTGCACAATAAGCTAGGTGACCTGGTAAAATTATTCAGACACCTTACAGACGGGCCTACAGTTTCTTAAGTAATTTTTAGGCTTTCCAATGAAAATTACCTGCTGTCTTGATATAGATGTATTGTTTAGTTCCTGTCTTGTTAGGCAGTTTCTGTCTATCATTCCATTAGCTTTAACTCTTTCTGTACAAGAAACATAGTTCATCTTGATAAAAACAGAGATAGAATATCATTGACATAGGAAAATTTATCTGCATCATACTAATCTTGACTCTGCATTTTCATTCACACGGTTAAAGAACATTTTCAATATTTCCTTTCTGAGGTGAAATGCAGCTTTGGCAGCCTTCTTTTTGTTTTTAAAATTCATGACTTTAGTTCCTTTTCTTTCTTGAATATTGTCAAAACCCCTAATTAATTTAATGTTGTCTGGAGAGAACCTGATTACTGTTTCACTATTTGAATTCACTAGTTTCTGTCTACTAATTTGGTTTTCTATTAGAGAAAAAAATGTCAAAAGCCAAACTTAGGGAGCTAAGAAGGTAAATTAATGTAAAACTCATTAATATCTCCAGTTTTATGGGGTGCCTAAGAGGCCTAAGTTGTTTGAGTGGTTGATTGTTTTTTGTGGTTTTCTTTTGTTTTGTGATACAGTCACTGCAATACAAGTCAAAGGAATCATAATATGGTATATAATTAGGCCAAATAATTATTTGTGGAAAGAGGATCTATCAGCAATTAAATCCCTGGGTTTTGTTCCCCTTAGCACCATTTTCAATACTTACCCAGTAATCTCCAAATTTTACATATATTTCACAATTCTAATTTGTGTGAGAAATCCTGCCTGACAGATCTTTGAAGAACTCTACATGTATCCATATCTGAGACTCCTTTCAGTTTTTCCTTAATGGTGCCAACTTTTAGGTATTTATGTCACAGTTCTTTTTGGCGTGGTCACTGGTTCACCATGAACTTAGCTCTATTTTATCATCATTTCCAGGTGTACCATTTCCAGGTATATTTTACAGTTGCTTTATAAAACTCTTATATGAATAAACCTTTGGGAGAAGAACAGGGAGGAAAAGACATGGGGAAAAATTACATCCTATGCTTCATAATTGCTGCACCTAGGACTTCTCAATTAGATTGTTTTTTTCCCTCAGTTTCCCTTCCTCCCTTCTTGTGACCTTTCCTACCTGTTTTTACTTCCATGTGGAAAGCTAAAGGCTGTAATTATGATACAATCAATTTTCTGTTTTTTATTTCATTTTCTTAATTTTTTCAAATGCTGACCGTCTCAGATTTCAAATCCAAGATAGTTTTCCCCAATCGTATTAGCTCAGGAACAAGCACCAGGCAGCTTCAGTGAATGGCAGGAACTTCTCCACACCCAGGTATAGTTCAACTACTGCAAATAACGACCAAAGGAAGAAGGACTTGTGAGACTATTATCAAGAATGGGTCAAGCACACAGTTCTCCACTTTCCTTCCTTCCCTAACTCCTGTGCTTGCCGTTGCTTTTATTTTACCTCAGTCATGAAAATCTACTTTGCTTCCTTCATTTATGTGTGGCAGCTGTAACTAGCAGGCAGTTGTCTTCAATCTCTGATCTTCAAGACTTGTGCCCTCCTCAAAACTCAAGTGTATGCTTTTACTTTAAGGATTGAACAGCTTTAATGATTAACATCCTCTTCTCAAAATCTGATTTTGCCTTGACATTTTCCTTCTCCTGTCAAGCTTCTGTATGTTTTTTTTTTATCCATTGAAGTAAAAACACTTTAGAAAAGTTTTTCAGTTTATAAATGAGTCAAATGAGTCACAGAGGTAAAAATGTGCTAGCTAAGAACATTCATCAGGTTAGTAACAGCTAAGAATAAAATCCAGGTCTCTTGACTCCAATCCAAAGTATGTTGGATCACCCTACTTTAATCCATTGAAATCAGTAAAGTGGATGACTTGTTAAGTTGCTAGTCAGTACATGAAAGAATGGCAGGAAAAGGCAGTTAAGTTGGAACACAAGCTGCTGCTTGTGTATGTGAAATACTTACTGGCTAGGCTGTAAGTTAAAACAAGAGCACAACAAAAATTTATTGTTTCTAGTTAATTGTGCCATGGGTGCTATAGGTGAAATTTTTCTTTCTCAGTATCAGTTATGTGTGTACATTTTTGTTGCTCTCCAGAACTGAGGCTTGGTAAAATGGGTTGACATGATGACCCATCTTCCACTTCCCTAGCCAAGAGTACTTGTCTTCCTTGCATCATTCTCAATGTTTCTCCTTGCAACTGAGTGCGTGTGCCCTGAGCACACCTGGTACGCACTGCAACCCTGAGGTTAGCAAGGCACGTGACCCTTACTTCTACCTAGGAACTTGGTGTCTGAGAGGGCTGCCTTGGACTGAAGGAGCTCAGTCCAAGTCATTTGCCATTTCTGTGAAGCTGGGCTCACACGGAAGGAGAGACAAAGGCCATCTTGATGTTACATTCAGTTAAAGCTGAGTGGATGGTGTGCGATTCAATGGCCTGAAACCAGGAACATCTCTGTTGTCAGCTGGTGACTGCTAAATTAAATTCAGTAACACATCATAGGAAGACAATCTGATGATTAATTGGTACCCAGGTAGGATGGGAGAGAGTACGTGAGGCTTGAAGCCAGATTCCTCAAGCCCTACCTCAGGCTGTAAAGGCAGGTGTCAGTTTGTTGCTCTGCTGTTGGCTTATGTTGAATTAATTCAACAACTGATGCTTAAGGCTATTTTTCCGAGTCTAGTCTACAGCTTAATACCTAGGGCCTTCTTTCAAAGTACAAGAGTGGGTTCAAATTCCAGCATAAGACAACTGAAGCAAAGTCTCTCATTGCTGGGGAAAATGCCCTGCCATGGGGATAGTNAAATAAATAAAAGGATAAATAAAATAAGAGATAAAAATAGAAATAAAAATTAAACAAAGGCTGCTGCCAGCTGTCCTTTCCACTGGATGCCCTTTCAGGCAGCTGTGTTTGAACACCAGTTTTAAGTGTACAAATAGTGGAGTGGCTTTGACAATGAATCTCTTTTCATAGGTCCACTTAAAAACAGAAATATTAAGTTCATAATTATATTTTTTGAATAAAGTTGGATTTCAAATATACTCTTCTTTTCAGAATTCTATTGTCACTCCCTGTCTGGCATGCTGGCTATTTTGAAAGACATTTTATCCACCTAGCAAAGGTGTTTACTTGTATTTCATATTCTCCTTCTATCCTGTTCTAAACGTGACCTTTTCACAAAGGTACCTCATAAAAGTATTCTGGGTATAAAGGTTAAATGAAGTCAGATGACATTGCCTATTGGCAAGTCAGCTACCGTTTGCCAGATTTTTCAGAGGTATGCATGGAAAAGGCTTGCAAGTGTCCTTTGAGAGATTCTGTCATAACCAACATAGAATTAGCTTTGCAAAGGTGACTTATTGATGCCTAGGTGTGATGAAAGTGGATGTGAAACCTGAAGCAAACATATTGAGACACCTGACAGTTTATGCTCTTTATTTTAAAGCAGGTGGATGACCACCATTTATGAAATAAAGCAAAAAGATCCCCAGTTTCAGTCAGATGCAAAAAAGTGCCATCTCTTCAAACAACAGACTGGCTTGGTGTTGGTATGCCATCATAATCATCTGAGTAGTGCTGATACTGGTCAGTAAGAAGAGGCTGATGCAACTCATCCTTGTTTTTCTTGACTCGTACTATACATGCAGCAGCAGCAAAGATAATTGCAACAAGAACCAGCGCAGTCACTATTGCAATAGTTATCATCTCTGTGACATGGAGAGCCCGACCTACAAGAAGGAAAACAAAAGGCAAAGATATTAAAAGCAAATGTCAAGTATATGGATAAATATCAGAGGTTCAGACTGAAACTCAGTATTTGTCATTATTCACTGAGGTGGGGAGTAGAACTAATTCAAATCTTGTTTGATAATTTTTGTTCAAAGATGTGAGAAGATTTAGTCTGTGTTGCTCCACTCTAAAATCTGTCCTGGACCTTTCTCCCGCTACCTGGTTTGTGAGGATTTGCATTCTCTCTAGTGAGTTAATGAAGTTGTTTGACACAACAGAATAAGAATGTTCTGCAAGGTTAAGATCAAAATGTGAACTTCTCCTAAAACTGAGAACCTCATGCTGGAACAATCTCTGACCAGTAGCTATACCAAATCCCAAACAAACAACTGGAAAGTAAGGCAGGAAAGGAGAAAAAAGCCTTTACAAAGAGAGCACAGATTGTTGGTGAAATTTGAATAAATTTCAAGGGACAAAGATACAGTAAAAAAAAAAGAAAGGAAGTATCTAGGCTGCACAGTTTACCTGGCCACTCGACTTCATAGCTGTATCCCAGGTTTTCTGGTGCAGTAACAAACATTTCATTATTGGTTACTGGAGGCCAGAAAGGCACCATGTTGTACTGTCGGTTATGTCCAATAGGGGCATTCTCCAGTGGGTATGTTGAGATATCTAAATTTGAAAGTCAAATCACATTTCTGTAAATAAGTTCAAAATAACTTGCACGACTTCATTTTTTTTTTTTCAAACTCAGAGTTTTGAGTACCCCAGTATTCTTTTTCAGTAGTTCCAGAAGGATTGGTTTTCTAGTGTGACAGATACAAAACAGAGGCTCTGTAGGCTCTGTGCTGTCCAAAACCAAGGCCACTAGTGTTATCTCTGGTTTTGAATAGAAACCACCAATAAATTTTTAAAAAATTCTGCCTGTGTTTGGTTTTCCATTTCTTCTCACTTGGAAAAGGAGAAATATGGCCAAGACTTTTTTTCTATATTCTAGCTTTGCCTGATTGTAGCAGTGATGAACAGCTCTCTCATCAGGAGGACAGTCGACGTAAATTCCAGTAGAAATTTTGCAACATTGTGTTAAATCAGAAGGAAGTCAATTGAAATGAAAACCAAAACAAAACAGAAAAACCCCAAACCAAACCAGACCAAACCAAACCAGACCAGACCAGACCAAACCAAACCAAACCAAACCACACCAAACCAAACCAAACCAAACCAAACCAAACCAACAACGAAACTCAGAACATTGGAAAAAGGAAAGCCTTCTTGGTAAGATGATGCCAAACCCTGTGATAGATCATGTAAGAACCACAAGGGAACACAATTGCTCTCTGAAAGCAGATGTGGGAAAATTACATGAGGCAGGTTGTGGAAGCTGCACAAAGAAGTCTCAATTGTGCAGCAACAGATGTCTTCTGCAGAAGATAGAAGAGGAGTATGGATTATCCTAAGAGGAATACAGTTGCTGCATTGTGCAGAGGAATACAGTTCCTGCATGATGCATAGACATAAGGGTTAGATTGAATTCTCCCACTAGTTCACTGATGTCAGTCTCCTTCCTTCTTTATTTTTATTTCTTCATTCCTTTCAAATACTTCCTTCTGTTCTTCCTTTGTCCCTGTTTTTCACTTGCTCTGTTCTTTTTGGAGTTATTACCTTTCTCTGTTCTTGATGGAGTTAAAAAATCAAGGGCAGAAACAGTAACCATCCTTTAGAAGTATATGGAGATGGTTATTGAATGCTGGTAGTATATCACAAGGGTGGTAAAAATGAATGTGTAGGGCATCTGTTCTCCGTTGACAAGAAGAAAATAGTTATTTAGTCCATACAACAATGGAATGTCCTTCCAGGGCCACAGTTTCTTTGCTCCATGGAGACAGTGGAGTCCCACATACTGTTTTCTTGAATTGTGCCTGGTCTCTCTGACCAGGTCCCTTCACAGAGAGTGATCTGCAAATGGATGTCAGTGGGGTGAGGAAGAGTGCTTGCTTGCTATTACTTTGTCTTTGATAACTATACTGTTAAAATGCCAGTCCTCTCTCCTAAACTTAGGGGCATCTTGCTGTCCCATAAGAAGAAATTGAGCTCTTGTGGCTACAGAGACTGACAATCACCCATCCTGCCGCTGTCCATGAGAACATCTTACCTGCAGAATGCCGTCTCAGCCACTCGTCAAAAAGAGCATCTGTAAATGTGTGCAGGAGGACAAAAATGGGATCATTGGGTGATAAATGAGTTTGCCCTCCTGTCCCGTTCAAAAATAGATGAGCCAAGTTGTGAAGACTTCGAACTGCTGGGTCATATTTTCCTGAAGGATCACTGTACCCTGAATATGCAAACAAAGAAGAACACAAAAATTCCAGTGAAGATTTTGTTTGGAAGCTGTAGTCCAAGATGAACGCTTTTTTTTTT
>VYXC01006175.1:68910-83783 GCA_013397175.1 Platysteira castanea | reverse complement strand
TTTTTTTTTTTTTCTCTGAAGGCTTTCATGCTGTTATGTTGCTTTGCTTAAAAGTAATGGGTAGCTAATTCTCTACCTACTGACATTTGAGAAATGTTCCTGGAATGCATAATTTTCAGTTAAAATAGCCTTTATAAAAGAATGCTGAGAATGTGGACTGCAAAGCTGCTGGGTTCTACAGCAACAATGGCCAAAATAAACATCCTAGCATGAAAACAGAGGTATATATTTAGGCCCTACATATCTTTCACCATACTAAAATGGCTGCATTGTTTTGCAACTGCTTACTAAAGCAGGTGTATGTTGCCATTTATCCTAATGAACTAGCTGTTATGTTTCCATACATCATTTCCATGCATACTGGGAAGACATAGAAAACTTCATAGGTTTTAATACTGTTTATTTTTCCAGTGATGATAGACTGTAGCTTTTCTGGTGCCCAAAACTGCATAACTCTCATGTCAGATATTAGAATCTGAAGCATCATGAAAACTCCTGCTGTGTTCAAGCTTTGGTCAATTGTTCCAGCGCGGGAAACACACAGCTAATTGTCTAAAGCCATGTTTAGACACCTAGGTATGGGTAGGCAGGGGTCTGAACCATCACTCTGTAATCTTTTCCTGTTAAAAGCTCTGGATTACGAAGGTATAGAGGAAGTTGTCAGGATACTCTCTGAACAGTACAAATCAAATCTTTAGGCTGTTTTCTCTGTTGGATGTGTGTGTGTTCTTGTGCCAGTGACAGAGGGTTTAATTTTAAATGCACAGAGCTTATAGAAGAACAGTTTTATGGCCCAGAGAGTTGGGCTAGCATGTTTAGCAGCAAATCCTGTACCCAGACCTCAATTACTATTTAAATACCATTGCACTAAGTACTACCAAAGCTTTCAATTTATTTTGCTTTCTTTTGTTTGTTTTAATTCAGATATAAGAGTAACTGCTAGAAGCACTTGTTTGCTGCATTTAGGGATGCACTGGCATCAATCCAAAGGCAAGGACTGTTTTCAACAAAGGCAACTTATTAACTATATTTCAAGGATCTAAATTGGTTTTTACTTAACATACTAGCAACAGACTCTTGAGACTTTTATGCATTTTAGGAGACATAAGCTATAGCTATAATGTAATTTATCCAGACCTTATTTCCACTGAATTCTGAGCTAATACTTAATGCTAAGAACAATGTGTTCTTATTGTCCAATAGCCTGTCTCCAGACTCACTCTTCCAAAAGGAAAAACGGCAAGTCTGCTCCTTGACTTATTTGGAGTTGTTCCAGGTCACTTTATTTGCCGTGTTTACCTTCTACTGTGTTACGGAAACTGTCTGTTGAATTGGAATAGAATGGAGGAGTGTCAAATACACCAACTTCCAAACACTGGGCAACATCCTCAGGCTCTGGGAGACGCTGTACCATAGGTCGTGCTACATTTCCAGCAGGATTTCGTCTTATGGGACCACCCTCAGTGCCTGGAAATGGAGAGAAGAGAGAAAACAGGTGCAGAACATCAGGCCACAGAATGAATACGTCTCATGACTGAACCATGAAGACAAAAAGTCCCTCACAAGTGACACATACACTGAATGAACCAGTAAGTTCCTTATGTCAGGTAAAGAATCTTCATGGGCTCCTGTGTTCTGGATTCTCTGCTCCAGGTAACAAGTCATCTAGAAGCTTCTTACTGAAGTTTGTTGTTCTCTGCGTGATTTAAGAAAATTTTCTACAGATTTTCAATGTGATTTCCTGATGAGACCTAGGCCAAAATTTTGAGGATGTCCTGATAAAGTAGCTGGGAAAAAGATTATGTAAATGACTAACCCAGTATTGTGGGTTTCCTATTTTTTTCCCTATTTCCATGACAATGTTTATATGAATATATAAGAAACTTACTGGGATTTTTTAAACTCTTGCAATTAAAGTGGGTATGTTAGAGTCTGGTATTACTCACATTCAAAATATTAACATAATTAATATGGGGAGTTGTTAGATGTTCTCATTTTAGGAGCAGAATTGCATCAAGGTGATAAGTGGAGTAGTCAGAAGAAAACTTAAGCTTCAGTTAAGAAATAACATTGCCAGACTTAATTATTTGTGGTGCAGGGGATGAATAGGTATTGCATAAGAAGGGAGGGCAAAGTTTTCTTGTGCTAAAAGCTCCTGATAGTATGTATTATCTCAACAGACTGATGAAACATGGATCAAGAATATTCAAAAACCACTTTAAGACCTTTTGTCTGGAAAAAGCCACTGCAATATAAAGTATTATCTTGATTTATTATTAAGAGAATTTTCTCTCCAGATATTTTCCATCATTAATACTTACTGTTACAGATGGTTCCCAAAGTTTCATAATCTTCTACATTTTCACATAACACTCGCCACTGAGAGAAGATTGAGTTCTGGCTTATAAGAGAGACATCAAAATTGCTTCTAGCTCCCATCAAGTCATCTGAGCAGATATCACACGTGTTTTGTCCTGTTGCAAAGTTCCAGTAGGGCAGTCCAAAAGTGGGGTCCTGTAGCATGTTCTAAACCACATAAATATGGTGTTACTATATGTGTGACACAGACAGCTATAATATTTACTGCTAGAAGAATGCTAAAAAACAGCTAAATACATCTTAGTAAAAGTCAGAATTCTACCTCACAGAGGAGAAGAACTCTGTGGAAAATTAATGTGGAAATTTTTGGTAGTTTTTCACATTGATACTTTTGTTCAACAGAACAGATAGCTGCACCACCGAACTGAGTCATGGATCTCCCTCACTAATAAGACATTATCTCTTCCATGAAACCATACTGTGAGTTGTAAGAAACATAAATTAACACTGAGACCCCATTTTTCAAATATTTTTAATGGCCTGTCAGCAAGAACAGTGTTTGTAGTGCACATAATAACTAGGTTGACTGTGGAAAAATGGAAGGAAATGTAAAGAATAGGAATACCGGCTTTTCCAATTGTCATTGTTTGGTTCTAATATGGGTTGGAATTGAACAGTTCTGGAGTTAGCGAGGCAAAATTACTTTGACTAATGATCAAGTCTACTGACATAAATAGAAATACATATTAAATCATAGAGAGATAGAACTTCTCAGGGTTTCCACAAAGAGAAGTGCCACTGACAACAAATCTGTGTCTTGGAAAGGAGTTTGTGCCTCAGCCTGATGCAAAGCAATTAAAGCTAGTGGAAACACTGAAGTGATTTCAGACAATATTTAGTCCTGACCTAGAAAACGTAATTCTTGCTTTTTTAACAAAGGTCATGGTTCATAAAATACTATACCCTTTTTATGAAGAGACCCGCATAAGAGAAGGGGGAAAAAAGAGAATCACTAATTCATGGAGCAGGGTATAACAAAACACTGATTTCTCTAACAAGTTACACAAATAAAATGGGATTCTGAATCCCTAAGCCATCTCTATTACTACTTTCTACAAAATTTCTTCCACTTTGATTACTCTTATTCAAGAATCATGGCCTTGAGATTAAAAACACCTCTGGAAATAATATTGTTGGTCCAAAAAAATGTCTTATATCTAGAATACGTATCTTTTTCTCCCAAGAGATTTGTATAGAAGTTTTATATTTTCTGATTAACATATTATTTTTAACATCTCTATAAGAGTGAAAGTCGTAAGCCTAAAGGCACTCTATTAAATTTAGTATATAAAATGAGTTACTGAAATCGAAGCAAAATTATTTCAACATGTAGGAAAAGCTGCTATCATTTTTTGCCTCTTGTAATATTGAGAGAAGTTCTTTAACTTCAAAACATAGCATGAATACCAGTCAACATTAACATGAACTTCACCTGCATGTCTCTTTCAAGCTGCAATAGATGGTACCTATGCCATGTGACAAAAGCTGGTCCCTCATGAGAGAAATCAACTCCTCCAAAACTCTGCTGCCCCGGACCAAGGAAAGTCTTCCTGACAGAATAATAATGAGACCACACAAAGTAGTTATAAATGGAGATATTCTCGAACTGAGGTGTGTTGCCATCTGGTCCAAAAATTTCTTCACGTCTTCGTGTGGCAATCACGATGTCAGGATGGATTGTCACCTTGGCCTGGTGTAAGGCATTCACAAAGCGATTCCTTTCTTCTGCACTTAGATCCAAAAGATTCCTTCTGACTGTGATAATACAGAAGAAGCAAGTTACCACAGTAAAAGACACTGAAGTCTCATCTAACAGAACTTATTTATTACATTCCTAATAATTCTGGGTAAGTCCCTTTTTCTTCAAGAACTCACGCTGTTTTTTGTTGGGGAACCTCACAGAGAATAAATAGAAGATGTTATTTATTTTGAGAAAAGCTGAGAGAAATTAAAATAAAATTTTAGTGCTTTTAGAAGTACTGTTACAGATTATCTTCTCATCCTGCCAGAGAAAAGACAGAGATAGTTCTTTGTCATACAAGTCTTTCAGAACTTCATCTAATATACTTAAGGTTTACTGTGGTAGTACTGTACAAGAAATGAGTACTATAAACCAATTTATAATAATTAGAAACTCTCTGTTTGGCAATTTAATGAAGAATTAAATTTTTTACTCTTGAACCTTTGTATGAAAAAGGGCAGATTCACCAGTGAATTATTGTGAATTTCACACAGTACAGTATCTCTTTCATGTCATTACCTGACATTGTTAACAATTGCCATATATTAGTCCTTTTTAGCGGTATATATCAAAATAATAAAAAAAAAATCGTTGTCCACATATAGAGAGTGAAACAAGGAAGAAAACTGACTTGTTGAAATACCAGTATTTCAGCAAGAAGAACAGAGTTCAGATCACCCCAGTCCTTCTTTCACCTGGTCTGAGAAGATTTCAGGCTAAGTTTAGACTAAGATGAAGATAGAAGTCCTCACAGTTGTTAGTCAATATTTACTTATTGTCATTATAAAAACATACTGTAAAAATACATAATTGTCCAAATGAGTGATAGATTATGTTGATACAAGAAGCTACAGATCTTCAACATGAATGTGTATGAAGAACAAAAGTGAATTATATTTCACTAAAAAACATTGATTCAATGAGGGATATTTTAGCTTTTGGGAAATTTGAAGAAATGCTTTTATGAAATACGAATTTCATCTGAGGACTGTGTATCCTGAAACATGCTTTTCTGTTTTGCAGAACTGAACTGACAGGCTAGCCCTCATCACTGAAGTGTTGGATTTTTTGTTTTTGTTTTTTTGTTTGGTTAGTTGGTTGATTGGTTTGTGGGTTTTTTGGTAGTGTTTCAAGTAGAGAAGTAAAATTTTCCATCTAATTTTGATTTACATAGGCATCTCTACATTTTCATTTTCAAAGTATATGCCTGTACCACAACAAAAAATTGTGACTATTACTAGAGTTAGTCATGAACTGAGAAGATATGAAGACACCAAACTGCATTTTAAAGCAATTTAGTACGGATATGCCAACAGTAATCCAGTAATTATTTCTAAAATCTGAGCAGATGGGAATAGGTCTATAAATGGGCAAAAGAGGTGAGCTTAAAGAAACTAATTTAGTCTTTTTAAACTCATATTATCATGCATAATACATCTGATTTACTTGACATTTTAATGCATTGCAAAAGATATAATGAGAGAAACATAAAAAGTGCTCTTGTACATTCTAGAAAATTAGCTAAAACTGCTGTTTGCCTGTCTCTAGTTTTACTTTGTTAAATTTGTGTGTGTTAACATTTATCTCTTGATTATTCTTCAGAGGTATTATCATTGTAAAATAGAATAGCCCAGAACACCAGAGAGTGCAACCTGGCTTTGCAGACCCAATTCACAAGTAATACTTTCTGCTTTCTAGTTTAGTTCTTGAAGGTTGAAGGATGAAAACAAAAATTCAAAGATCTTTCCCACAGCCATCAGTAAATTATTATTAAGGTATTGTAGTTAAAATTTTGATTTGGTGAGTGATCCTTTGTCAACCCTTGTTGGGACATGCTCTTATGTTCATGGAATATTCCCTTATCTGGTGAAAATGTCAGTGCTGATTTCTGTTTCTGCAAGAGGCACTGTACATTCGTGCTAGAGACCTCTCATTTCACATATCAGCAGAACCCATTGCTCTTTTGGGGGGGATTATGGATTTTACAGATTTCCATAACATCTTTGAATTTAAAAGTATTTAAGTTTAAAAATAAATACTGAAATCTTGTCCATTCAGACGGTTTTCAGATGAGAACAAGGATCTGTCCCCAAGCCTGTTTGTCTTTTTTAATTTACCTATAATAGTCAACATTTTTCCAGTCCTGCAAGGATTTAATATCCATTTTTTAAAAAAATTAGAGATCTTTTTAGTGATATGCTAGACTAAACTGAAACTGCAGAACTCTCAGAAAGGCTTACCACACCCTAGACTGATTGATTTGAACAGTCCATGGTCATGACTTAATGTTTTTAAAGATATTGATAGCAACAAGGAGAGTAAAAATTTACCAGACCAAGTACATAGTTTAGAATTGTATTAAGGGACTTGGAATGAAAAGAACTGCTGTCACACTTAAAATGGTCACAAGGTATTAAATATGTCGAGGTACATATTTTGTTCCCAGACACACTCACAAACACATATACATGTCTATATACATTGTTTTGTATAATCCTAAATAATACTTTTCTTTTTCAATTTAGATGTTCTATGCTTTAATGAACTTTTCTGCATTGACCACAGGTTTCTTTTCTTCCTTTTAGCGGCTAGTAAATATAAGTAAGTGATAACACGTGCTGAACAGCTCACCTAGAACCTGCCTTAAAATGCCCTTTAACAATATACCTTCGCCAAGTAAATACAATGGACATTTTGTGTCTTAAAGAGAAGAAATACACCAGGTACATTTAGAAGCAAGCACTAACAACTAGCAACTTTCATGTCCCGTTTCTGATGGTCTCACCTATATTGATCTGCTGGCTGCAGGTGGGTCCGGTCCAGCCGGGCCGGCAGGAGCCGCAGTTGTAGCCGGAGAAGTTCCCGTTGCAGCGGCAGGTCTGGTTGAAGAAGCGGATGGGCCACTGCTCGCGGTCATCCCGCCCGTCGTGGATGTACTGCGGGCCGTGGGGCCGCCAGTCCACCGTCACCGGGATGCAGCGGCCCCTGCCCGTGGACACCCCGCAGCGGTCAGTGCCCGGCCCGAACACGGGGAAGTAGTCTGGGCAGCACATGCCGCTCCTCAGCGCCTCGACAGTTGCGCACTGCCGAGGGAACTGAGCTCCGGCTCGGCCCAAGGTGCTGAGCAGCAGGAGCAGGGGAAGGTAGAGCAGCGTGGGGATCCGCATGACAGCGGGTCAAGCAGAGCCGGCTTGTTCCCAGAGCTGGCTGCCCGCACACGCTGACTTTCCTCTCCTGTGATGGGACACCCAGCTCCCCCTGTGGAGAGACGGAGAAAGAGAGAGAGAAAGAGAGAGAGCAGAGTGAAAACAAGTGATACAAATCTCTGGGATACCCCTTTCACTACAGAAAATTCCTTCTAACTCTACGCTTCAATACTCTACCTGAAAAGGCAAACAACTCTGACCACAGACACTAATGTTCTTATTATCTGCACAAAAGATAGTAACTAAGTAGACCTATATTTGCTCATTAATGTCTAAATTCTTCCAAAATGTTCATTCACATTTTACACTTGCCAGACACATTTACTTCACTACCACAAACTTCTAAAACCTAAGGAACCAGTTTTCTGAAACTTTTTTTTTTTTCACCCCTCCTTCCCTCCCCCACTTCATGCCTTTTCTGCATTTAACTAGTGCATCTTGTTCTCCCCTCTGTTTTCTTGCTGTTCTCCAATGCCAGCTCCAACATAAAGTGAAGCTATACTTCATGCATGGTACCTGTTTTCTCTTCCTGGTACCTCTCCACTGCTGAGGTCTTTTTCTATCTCTGCACGTCCTATGACTGTCTAACCTGAAATAAGCACAGCTAATTTCTCTCCTGGTTCAGTCTGCCTGCTAATCCTTCTTGTACCAACACAGTATGGCTTGGCCTCACTCTCCTTCCTCTCTTAATCCCCTTTCTACTTCAGTGCATTTCTCTAGACTTTAAGTACTTGAACAGCACATGATTTCTTTCATGCTTATCTCCTTGTGATTTTACAAGTTTTAGCAAAGGTCAGAGACAAATACTTGAATTCAAAACAGAACAAATCTGAAGTTGGGGGGTCTTTGTTGTTTTTTGTTTGTTGTTTTTTTTTTTTTTTTAAATTACTTGCAAAGAAAGGCTCACTTGAAAACAGACAAAGAACACTGGGGAAAGTCACATTTGACAGATACTTAGAAAAAATTCTTAAGATGGTATTTTCAAGATCAGGGTGAAGTAAGTGACTAAGATATGTTACTTATAAAATGAAACACTCCAATCTTAAACTTAGAACTTTCAGTTTAACAATTCATTTGATACTAAAATAAAAAGACAATGATCATATTGTAATTTCCTGAAATACTAAGTTCTGAGCAGGTGCTTTGAAGGGTAATGAAACAAAGAAATTGATGAAAAAAAAAGCTTCTCTAATCTTTGGAAGGATGATTTCTGCTGTGAAAAAATGCCCTTATTTGAGCTATTACTCTCTTTCTTAGCTTTCAATAAGGATGGATTTCAGTGAGGTGGAGATATGTCAAGTGAGGTGAAGATATGTCAAGAACAACTGGCATCAAGACAAAACCTTAACAAGTTTTCTGGGAAAAGGTTCAATCACACTGTAGGTGAAATCAAGCAGAAAATGGATTACCTACTTTCTGCTCCCCTATATGCAAGTCATAATGCCAGAGTGCACCCAAATCTGCCAGAACAAAGAAACAGTTTTTTTTGTGCATTTATTCTTGTCAACCAGCCATGCACCAGAGCAGAGTACCTTGCCCTCTGTGCCTTGCATAACCCAACATGCTTGCTTCAGGATAGGACCAAGATTTTTAGTACACTTCTCTGTCTCTTTAATTCATTCTCCATCTGCAGACTGGAATATTTGCTAATCGTCAAATGAACCTCTTTTTTATTCTGACTTCCACTTCATTCTCCATTTTAGCCTACATTCTCTTCTTTACTAGCTTATCCTGCTTCCTTCCAAGCTTAAACCTTTTCTCTTTGAACATTACCAGGACACATATGACACAAATTCACTTTTTTCACATCAGAAAGTAAACCAGAGCTGGTAAAAAACCTCTTGAGATTTTATCTGAAAAGAACTTAAATTTCAAAGAAGAAGCATACAGGTTTTAGCTATGAATATTTAGCACATACAGCAAATTCATAATAAGCTTAAAAGGGATAAATCCTGCTCCTTAGACAAAGCCTCAGTAAAACAGAGCAAACAGATGTACTGACTGGGGTTTCCTGGCATCATGAAACTTCCCCTTATAATGGTGTACATGATTTACACATTTTGTAAACCTCCTGCATGGAAAACACCTATGAACGTTTTACAGCAGAGATGCACTGCTGAGGAGCATGTCCCTTCTTTGCCCCCAGGTGTTCCCTTGGGTTTCCTGCTGGAAATCTTGCTGGACCGTTTGGTGGAATGCAATCCTTTTTACAGTCTTTATTTTGATATTTTTGCCTTTAGAGATATTCTTACCTTAGAGACTCCTGCTCCCCTATTGTGCCTGGAATGATTTGATTTTGGAGGTTATCCAAATGCACAACATCTGTGTTTCTGTGGCTCAGTTCAGAAAGGGCTTGTCTGCAAAAGCAAGGTAATGAGGAAGAAGTCAATGTGTGAACTCCTAGCTCACTAATTGCCTGTGTGGACTGAAAGACCTGAAAACACAGCTAGTTAATATGCCATATATTTGCATATACCTTGCATTATTCTCTCTTTTTTAGCATTAGTTCTTGATGCTGAGAACAGATCTCTATGCAGACACACAAGGTTTAGCTGTGGTCTGTACCCTAAACTACTGGAGAAGGTTGTAAAAATCTAGCCAGTTCTATTTGTGCTTGAGGAAAGCTGAGGTACCAGTTCTGACCCACTCCATGCCGTCAGCCATCCAGTCAAACATCAGCTCTCTGGGAGCTACCCTAGGGTCTCTCCTAAGAGCTGGAATACAGGCATCTGTTTGTTTGAAGTACAAGAGCACAGTATTCATTCAGAAGTTCCATTCTTTAACACATGAAAAGACATATGATTGCAGTGATACTGCTATGTGCATTTTTATTCCTGTGAAACAGAACCTTTAAGAAGCATTAAAGGTCAGTGTCAGGAAACAGATCCTTATCAGTAGCACTCACGGAGCACGTACAGCAGAACAAGATTGCCTATTCAGGTAGACTGTCTCTTTGTAGTTCTTCAGTTATCATAGGCTTATTCAGGTCTACACATTTGAACAAGTACATCACATTTTGAGTTTTGATCGATTTCTCCTATTTTAGCTGGTACATTCTAACAGTACTAAGCAAGATTAACCTTAAAGAGAGCAAAATTTACCTAGGGTTTTTTTTTTCTCCCTGAAGAGTAAAAGAAGAAAAAAAAGAAAATAAGAGCCAACACTTTTAATGTTTTTCTAGTATACAATAAGCAATAATCAGTTAAAACTACTGTCTCAAGGCATCAGTAGACAGCTGCAGACTTTACATCAATTATTCAGATTTCAGGAAATGGTACATGAACAGAACATGTGGATTTATTAATTTAAAGTATTAATTGATAAATAAATTGTGAAGTGACTGGGCAACAAACAACAGTGATGTTAATTATCTGCAGCATTTAATTTTCTGTTTCTAATTGGAAAAACAAACAATGAGAAACTTATTGCTGAAAATCTTTTATTTAGTTTAGCTCTTGCAGTGAAATTGAGACAAGATGATCTTACTGATATTTATCATGCGAACTGTAGAAGTACATAATCACAAGGAGCACATAATTTCATTTTTCCCACAAACCTTAGGTCTTAGCAAATTACTTCAAGCTAGAATTAATGAGTGCAGCTACAGACATCTAAACCTCAGTGCTTCATTAAATAACCAATTTGCTGTAGTAGAAAGACATTGGACCAGCCTCAGATAAT
Source organism: Platysteira castanea (assembly GCA_013397175.1). NCBI lineage: Eukaryota > Metazoa > Chordata > Aves > Passeriformes > Platysteira > Platysteira castanea. The sequence goes on along the minus strand of VYXC01006175.1, from coordinate 72,776 downwards.
GCAAATCAACGCAGACCCGTTGGTTTTAATAACACATAGAAGTACAGTCAGCCAGAGGGAACTTGGCTCATTTGTGTAGGTTAACCTTCAGCAGGCTTCTTTGCTGACAAGAACAATACAAAAATAATGCTGACTGTTACAAGCAACAGCAGTGCTTCCCAACTAATTCTGCTGTGTATTGTTCTAGTCTATATTATCTCCCTTTTTGTTAGACAATTGAAAAGCAAACCAGTGGTGAATATGAAACTTCGCTTAGTGAAAACCTACGGAATTGGAAGTACCATTCCAAAGAGTAGAAATAAAAAGATTTATTTTTTATATTGTTTGGAGTGAGCATAAGGTTTTTAAACATTCATTAAATTGTTTAGTCTCCTCTTTGTGTCTTATGTTGTGTCAGATATGGGAAGTCCCACAGCAGCTAAGACATATTCCATACATGAAGCAATATTATTAATTTTTCTAGTAAAGCATGCATATAGTGTACTGTACTCTACTGTAAGATTGAATTCTGGATTAATTTTAATTAAAGGAGTATTAGTTAGTCACCTTTCTTATTGGCAACAACTGTCTCATCTTAATCCAGCAGAATGCGTGATTCTTCCTAAGTACTTAAAGTACTCTCTGAGAGTAAGGCTTTCAGATTTTTATTAAGTACTTGTTTTCTCTTGTAAATAAGGTAAATTCTACTTCCATCTTGAGAAAATATGTATTACTTTTCTTCAAAGCTGGACCAACTATAAATCCATGCACAGGAAAGATAAATGAAGCAAAGGACAAGACTTCCATCTGAAGTTTTGATAACCTGGCTAAAGAAAATATGAAATCAAATCAAATAATATTTTAGACAAATTGATACTGTTTTTCTTTAAAATATCAAATTTTCACAGTAAATCTCACACATGCTATAAACCCTTTAAGAAAATAAATAATTTCAGTCATACCTACTCCATAATATATTCTATTAGTCTAAAATTTTAGCCATGTACTTGAATGTGTGCTATAATAATGCTAAAAATTTGCGAACATTTCCTCCATGTTTTTGTTATTCTGGAATGATGTCAGTGAGCTGCAGAATGGCTGAGAAATGAAATTGGCCTGCAATTGCTTTTGCAAAGTAAAGTGCAGAAAATTTAGTCTGTCTTTGTAGTTCAAAAGTTCACCTGCAGCAGGGAAATATATAGGTAATTGGAGTCTTTATTGCTTTCACCAAACACAGTCTAGTGCCTAGAGAGAGATCTGCAGTTTCAAAATGATGCAATAGAGGTGACAAATGACTGCCTACAGAGAAATGAGTGAGACCTAAAAGAGTGTTGCAGATAGGCATAAAATGAAAATAAGTAGCACTTGTCTAAGAGTTTGAAATAGCTCCAAAGTAGCACACATCACCTTTGCCTCTTGAAAATATATGTAAGGTTTGAAAGCAGTATTTCAGAGAAACAGTTGACTGACAAAGGTACAAGATTGGGTAGAGCTTCCAGAAGGCAGAAAACGTGTTGTTGAGCCTGGAATCATGAGTTTTAATTATGAGTGACTGTTGGTGAAATCTGAGTTTCTTAGCAGCCGAAGATGAAGGAACTAAGGTATGCTCTAATCCCAGGGACGACCATGGTATTAAAGTTAGCTTTGTGTTGTGAGCAAACACTGTGAACACACTGCTTTGGATGCTACAAGGCCATTGCAGCTGGGCCACCTAAAGCTCTGAACTACAGAATAGGAAATTTTCTAACATAGACATGGTCACTAAATGCAGAATGGCTGTCAGTGAGGCCTGGAGGTGGAGGGTGTCTCTGCACACAGGCAGAGTTTACCGAAATTAAGGTGTCCGTCACCAACAGTGCCGTGCACCTGCCATGCGACCCCGTGCTCTCATCTATCCACCTGCCAATGTAATGTTTGGGAAATTTATCCTTCTCTGACCCCACTCTCGGGAGCTACTAATCAAGTGGTATTATATGTTTTGTTCTTATTGTAGATGCATTTTGGGCAAGACTACAAGCTACTGAAGTAAATGGGAATTTTGCTACTGATTTAAAAGTTAATTTTGTAAAAGCCATTACCCAAACAAACCTGAAGTAAAACAAACCCCACATAAAGGCAGATGATTCTGTCAATTTATATTATCTACTCTCCTGCCCTTTCAGATCAAATAATCTTCAAGGGTGAAGATGGTCTTTGTCTAACACATTTTATCCTTCATAAAACACCATGAAATTGAAGGCATGAGGGGTCAGGTTATTGTTTGGAGGAAACTGTCATAGCTCAAATAAATTATACTGTTCAGGAAATGCCACTGATGTCCAAGAAGTTACAGTAATTTACATTTAGTAAGAATCAAGTCCTCTGTGTTTCCAAAAACTGAATCTGTATTTTTCTCTTTGCTGAAGTGGTTTCCATGAAAAATTATCTTCCAGTGTTATGAATTGAAAGACCCACTGGATTATACATGCTATCATGTGGCATTTTGTTCCAGGCCTGGAAAATGAAAAGAATACTAGCACAAAATTATTTTTTTTGCTTGAATTCATCTTGTTCCATTGATAGACACAAGGCCTTTTGACTGAAGGAAATAAATTGTTCACTGGGTAATATAGATCAATACCTTACGTTTCACAAGTGAAAATACTTTGTAGGGAATTATCCTACCAAGCTAATATGTGATTGTTTTGTAAACTATCTTTAAAGAGTAATCACTGACATACTTGAAAAATAAATAGAAAACAGTTCAGTGCAAGGAAATCCTCTTAGCTATTTATTGACAAGAGAAAACTAATAGCGGCTGTGTCCGGTGTCAATGTTTTTCTCAGAGCCCACTGAAATTAATAGTATTCTTTCTTTTGACCTTACTGGACTGTAGACCATGTCCATCATGACAGATTTCTGATATGAAACCACAAATTACTTGCTCTAAGAAACAGAATGTTGAAGCCCCTCACAAGCTTTCTGCATTAGCTAAAAAGCTTTGATGAAAATTATGTAACATTTATGGGGCAAATGGATGAAGTGTTTTTGGTCTTATGGAAAATTTATGACAAATGCCAATAACTTGGGAAATGTTTTCATTTGCTGCAGTAGAAGCTGATGCTGGTGCGTTGGAAACCACGACTAAAGGATACAACTGAAATGCTTCTGATTAGAGAAAAAAGAGGTGTTTTTTATCATTTTTATAACCAGGATATCATGCTCTATTTTGCATTTTTACCACTACCTTAGATGAGGTCTCAGAATTGTCAAAAGGTATGAGGAAAAGCAAGGGAGGCTGCTGCAAGCGATGATGTTAACATCATACCAGTGGCAATCTGTCCTTTAAAAACTATCTTTGTCAAAACACAGTGCTAGCCTTTTACTTACCTTAATGAATATCTAAAGATCGATTTTGAAACTGAAGTTCGTATTTATTATTTGTTAATATGAAGGTTGTAGTGACAGTTTTTTTGCAACAAAATGATGGAGTCCTTTATCAGCCTTAGTCTAAACAACTGTATTAAAGCCATTTAATGTGTCAAAGTATTTAAGCCAAATAGGATAGTTCCATTCGTTTCATGATGCAGGCTGTTTTATCACGCTGTTACCGAGCCATTTATTCTGAAAATGGAACAGTGTTTTATTCCAGTTTTAACTAAAGTTGATATGTGTATAAAAATTGATGTTAAGGAGTACTAAGTCCCATAAGTCAAACATAACCCTTGGGAATTTCATTTTTGAGCAGTTCTGATAAATCTCATTAATACTTGGTCTTCAATGTCACAGATCAAAATCCTTGATGTACCTGATAATGTGTAAAGGATATTTACATTACCCTTTACTGTATATTATGAGCTAGCTCATTAGCCTGCAAAAAACTTTTTGTCTTCAAAAAATCACACCCC
>VYXC01006175.1:50338-65485 GCA_013397175.1 Platysteira castanea | reverse complement strand
GGCAGGGTGTGGGTGGCATTGGGCTCATTGATAAAATCATTAATTAATTTTTATTGCATTTAAAAGCCTTGTCTAGGAATCAATGGTGTCAAATGCAGTAAAAAACACACAATAAAATTAAAGCTGACAGAAGCAAAGAAACTACAGATGTACAGAAAGAGAAAAAATCCACACAGGACAATGCTTGTGGTGTTAAAAGGGTGTATCTTCATCAGAACAGCAGACTAGCTATTACTAGTCCTTTTAGTGGACATTACAGCTATGAAAATTTGAAGGAAATCTGTGAAAAAGTATTATATATGCATATTGGTGATCCTGCCAAATCTCAATGGCAGCCTAAGAAAAAGCAGAATGCTTTCAAAAAAGGAATAATTCTGTCTGATCCTGTTGGAGATAAAAATAGGTGACATGGTTATTCATAGTGCTGAGTGAAACATGGTCAGTAGGGAGGGAAATTGGCAGGGAAGCCTCTTTCAAGTGAGCAAAATTAGCCTTTGATAGAGATGAGAAATCAAGGCAAAGCATGAAAAATTATTGAGAGCGAAAACCACAAAGCATTTGAATATCGTTTCAATCTGAAGACTTCATGCATTCTTATTAAAAAGAAAGGTCTCCATAACCATAACCCTGTGAAATGGTTAATTGTGAAGTAGTTGGAAACAATATAGAACATGTCTATTTGCAGTACAAGGGTTTTTTTTTTCTCAGCCTGCTGTAAATATTATTCACTGTTGTCCCCAGAATACATAGGATTCACTACTGCGTTAATTTAGAGGAATATATTTCATTATTTCCTAGTCAATATTTAGAAGGGAGTGTACCACTGGAATATTTCCCTACATTATGCCAACTGTAGAGAAGGTAGAATTCATCTTAAAAACACCTAAATGTTTGACAATATATGTCAAACTTAATTTTCAAGTATTTGAAAAGTTTTTCAGTGATGTAAAACCTGAATTTGAGTTTAAGACTCAAACCTGTCGCTTATCATCTAGTGCAGATATATTAAACATACAATTGATTTGCAGAAGGAAAATTGTTTGTTGATCTTGAGGAAAGCCAGATTTTTTTTCCTGCAGAAAAAATTTTACTATCATACAAGTTTATTGTTACGCCAAACAAAATTCATTATCTTTTTAAAAAATCTACTTAATTCTCAATAATAAAGTGTAGAATTATGACTGTGCATCTTAATGAAATGAAATATGTACAGCTACCTGATTTTTTTACCTAAACCATGTTATAATAGTGGAAAGATTAAAATGAAGAAAAAGAATTTAAATTCAAGTAGTAGTCTGGATATATATATTCTTTAAAAATAGAAATAGTGATTGAAGTCAAGCTATTTATGCAAATGAAAAAAATGCTGTTAAAGTATCAGTATAAAGTCATTCAGGGAAAATGTATTTAAACACTGTTGTTTCTATGAAGAGAAATAAAGTTTATTATTTAAAAATAACACATCTCTTGCTCCATATCTGTGTGTGTATCTCATGTATGCAAGAGTGTCTATGCTTACTAGGAAAGACAGGCCTGTAGAAGAGGCTTTAAATTATTCTTGATGCCAATTTTTTTAAAAGATCAGTTTGTTTTAAGGGCAAATATAGCACACTTAATTTTACATACATTTGCAATTAATATTTGCTATGGCAAGAAACTCAGAGGAAAAAAGAAGGTAGAATTTTTGGAAGTAAAAGTGATGTGCTTCGCTGTTGTGCTCAATGGACATTTCCAAGAGAGGGAGTTGTTGTGGACTTGTGCGGGCTCTGATTGAAGTTGTGCCATTTTGGCAGCAAAAGCCTGTAGAATAGACTGCTCACATGCAGGAATAATGTAACAAATCTAGGTGGTTACTTCTACAAATGAAAGGACTGGATGCTCAGATAGACTTCAGTGAGGCTTTTTCACAGTATTTCACCAAATGCATTACATTGACATCTGATTTTATAAGTAAATATGATTAGAAAAGGTGAAACTAAGCAAATATAGGTTATATGTGTCCTTTTTTACTGTTACTGGAGAGAGAGCAAAAGGATTGATAACCACATTTTTTATCATCTTTCAGAAATATATATTTCTGAAATTGAGAGAACAGGAATTTAGAGATGTTGTCACATACAATTTAATTAATGAGATAGAGAGTAGGGCCTGTTACCCACCTGTCCAAAGCCATGACACTGAGTATCTGGGGAGCGGGCTTGAGGGAAGTAAAAGATGTCAGATATGTGGATGGCATCCTCTTCCACTACATGAAGGCCTTTTCAGTGAAATGTCCTGGAAACTGGATTGTTGAAGTGGTGCAAATTTCATTCAGAGAAACTCTCCCTCATTGCCCTGATCCCTTCAAATTGCAATGAACTCTCATAGCTGTATTTCAACAATAGTCTGGAAGCTCAACAATTGTAGCTGTGTATCAGTGATCAGCAATTTCTACAAGAAGGCTCTGAAAATTGAGAGTCACTAGCATGCCTGGATTTTGAGTCACTGCATTATAAGTCAGAAAGGAAATTTTCCATTTGAAAGCATCCAAGTCCTTTGATTTTGCGTGCTTTTCCAAGGTTATCTATTTCTTCAGACTCTTTTTGACTTTTAAGTGTTGAATTGAGCAAAAATGATACACTATACATAAGAGAACAGAAATAACAGTTAAGGCTCAACATGATGGCCAATTTACGTCAGGCACCAGGGCCAGGATTTACAATGTCTACCTGTGGATATAGGCATGTGAACTACTCATGGCAGGCTCATTTTGCAGTCTATAGAAAGAAACAGATACTTTCAGAATGCAATGCATCTCATTCCAAAATAAAGATACTAAACACAGAGGATGATTTTGTGTTCTAACAACATCTATTTCCCATGATTTCCTGCAATGAGAGCCATGCACAGCTAATTCAGGTGTAGAAGATCAAAGCTGGCTGACATGAACTGAACCTTGAGCTTCTGACTAAAAAGTTTACTCAAAAAATCTTATTGATATTTATTTCCACTGTACGTTTGACAACCATTTGCACATGTAAAATTGTTCTTGGTTTCAATTAAACCCTACAATCATCATGCAAAATGATTCTTTAAGACATTTAAAGTGTTTTTCTTCTATCAAATTATGTCTTTTACATTAGATATAGTAAATTTCCCCCCAACAAAAGCAGTTATTAACGAAATCAATTACTCTTTTAGTTAAGCCATACCACAGTTACAACATATTTTGGGAGGTTGTAAATGTAGATGTAGTCTCAGCATGTTTGCAAAAATTAAAATATATGGTCCCTTTATTAACAGTCAGTATTGTGGTACGTCCAAGATTTGGTTCATAATCACAGCATGATAGTCTCTGGTCTCATTGGCAAATCAATGATTAAACAATGTTTGCTAGTAAATGTGACAATCAGCTGGAAAGCAGCTTGTCCTGATGGACACCAAGCTGAATATAAGCCAGCAATGTGCCCTTGGCATAAGGAAGGTAAATGGGATTCTGGGATGCATTACTCACGGTATTGACACTGACTGAGAAAGGTGATCCTTCTCTTTTATTCATCACTGGGGAGGCCACACGTGGAGTACTGTGTCCAGTTTTGGGCTCCTCAATACAAGGTAGGCACGGACATAGTGGAGAGAGTCCAAAGAAAAGCCTTAAGCTGCTGAAGGGACTGAAGCATCTCTTCCGAAACAAGAGACGAAGAGAGCTGGGGTAGTCACCCTGAAGAAATGAAGGCCTCAGTGGTGTCTTATCAATGTATACACGTATCTTAGGAATAGAAGAGAGTGAGTAAAGACTGAGTCAGGCTGTTTTCAATGTGGTCAGTGTCAGAACAAGAGGCAATGGGCACAAGCATCAACACAGGAGGTTCCCTCTGAATGTCGCTTTGCCACCGTCATGGTGACAGGGTACTAGATTACAGCCACCTGGACATGGTCATGGGGAATTGGCTCCAGGTGACTCTGCAGGAGCAGAGGGTTGGATCAGAAAACTGTGGAATGCCTTCCAATCTCAGTCCTGCTGAGATTCTGTGAAATATATTTTAAAAGGTTCTGAAAAAGTATTTTTGGAACAATTAATAATTTCAATAGATGACTACAATTTAATTTTATTATTTTTTCTTATTTATTGCAATGATAGTGCCTGGTAATAACACAATTTAAATTGAAAAGACAGGCTTTGAAACATCAAATACATAGAAGGAAATGATCATAAGTAATACATAATCCTGAGTTTTGCACTGCCTTATTTTTGATACATGGAACAGTCTTCCGCCAGAAAAGACACTGATATTTCAACTTCGGAGTTCCAAAATAGGTTAATAATTTTAGAGGTTTTTCTAAGCTTTTCCAAGTGTTATTGAATAGCAAAAACAATGAGTTGTAGGTCCCAGAAAGGTTCTCTATCTTGAGTGCTGCAGGATGACAATCCTTTTTATTTTTTTTGAAATGGTTTGGGTTGGAAAGGACCTTGAAGATCATCCAGACTCAAGATCATCCACCCTGCCAAGGGCAGGGACACTTCTCACTAAGCCAGGTTACTCAAGGCACCATCCAACCTGGCTTTGAATGCTGCCAGGAATGGGGCATCCACAACTTCCCTGGACAATCCGTTTCTGTTACTTGCCACCATCAGAGAAAATAATTTCTTCCTTATATCTAATCTAAACCTATTCCCTTTCAGTTTGACGCAATTCCAACTTGTCTGATCACTACAGTTCCTGNCTGATGAAGAGTCCCTCTCCAGCATCCCTGCAGGCTCCTGTCAGATACTGGAGGCTTGCTGTGAGGTCTCCATGCAACTTTCTCTTCTACAAGCAGAACAGCCCCAAATTTCTCAGCCTGTGTTCATGGGGGAGATTCTTCAGTCCCCTTCTTAGCCTCGAGGTCTCCTCTGCACTTGGTCCAATGGTTCCGTGTGCTCCTGATGTTGGGAACACCAGGCCTGTACGCAGCACTGCAGGTGGGGTCTCACCAGAGCAGAGCAGAGCAGAGCAGAGCAGAGCAGAGCAGAGCAGAGCAGAGCAGAGGGGCAGAATCCCTTCCCTTACCCTGCTGCCCACGCTGCTTTGGATGCAGCCCAGGATACAATTGGCTTTCTGGTCTGCGAGTGCTCATTGCTGGCTCATGTTGAGCATTCTGTCAACCCTCAAACCCAAGTCCTTCTCTACAGGGTTCTTCTCAATCACTTCTTGGCCCAAGATGCACGTGTTACTTATGGAGAAAGTAATACTATAGCTTTCAAAAAGCAGGTAAGTGTCAGGCTTGTAGGGTGAGTCCCCACTGCTACAGTTGCTCACCTAGTACACCAAGGACTGCTGTCTTCTGTGTGTGTCTCCCAGCAGTGAATGGGCCAAGTTTTTATCTGGCAACAGGCACTCTGAAAGAGGCTTCCTTGTTGGGGAAGAGACAAAATTTTCTATATTGAATTTCTGTATTGACTTAGAAATGTTAAGAAAGGTAGAGTTGCTTTACTTAAAACAAGACCATATACTTAGTTCTAGTCTGAAGGAAATCCTTTGAACATTTAGCAGTTTTATTCAAAGTCACATGAAACATATTGAAAATCAGGAATGTTTGAGTTAAAAGTAAAAGGAATGACTACTGTGGTCTTTTTCCCACACTTTTGACGTAAACAACACTTTTATCATATCTTATTCATAATGCAAAAGTAATGACTAAGAAAAAAGCAGTGTCTTTCACTGGACTTAAATCATTACAGAATTGTTTACACTGTTCCTTTCAGCATGTCTGAGTCTCTTTGGGCAGCAATGATACTACAAATCCATTTGTTACACAGCTGTGAAATTGTAGGGAAGTTATTTCTGTTTTTTTGTAGATCCACTCAGATTAGATTCATGTTTCTGATCAAATTATTTATAACTTAACAAATAGTTCCAGAAAAAATTTTCTTTAATGTAATTCAATGAAATACCCAACATTTTTAAAAATTAAGTGTAGGCATTATGACTATACATGTTAAGGGAATGAAATATGTACAACTACCTGTTTTACACCTAACCCATTGTAGTAGTGGAAAGATTAAAATGAAGAAAAATAATATAAACTCAAGGGCCAGTCTGAATATATATATATATTCCTTAAAAATAGAAATAGTGATTGATGTCAAGCTGTATGTGCAAATGAAAAAAAATGCTGTTAGGGTAGCAAAGTCTTACAAGAATATTACAATAAGCATAAAGAATGTAATTGGATAATAGGTACTTTATCAAAACATCACGATAAAGTCAACACTGAGAGGTTAACGGTGATGTGGTCTGAGATCCTCGAGGCAAATCTAACTTGAGTGAGAGACCAAACTGGTCCTCTGCAGGTCCAAATATAAGCAAGAAGAGAAAAATAACTGTTTCTGTTCAATCCCACCATAATGTTCTGTGTTCTCCAGCAGGCATGTTGCTCAAGGCCTGTATAGCAGGAGCCGAAATCTGAGTAACAAATTAATGTATGCAAACCCTCTTTCACAAAGAGTTTTTGATGCAAATGATCAGGAAACCGAGAAAGAGGACAGTGAAGCCATATTTGTTTTCAAATCCAAATGTGAGCAAAAACTCAGTTGTTCCAAGGATGTCAGTTTAGCACCTGTCATCAGCACAGTCTGCCCTGCATACAGCTTTACTCTCTACTCTGTGTGGTATCTTGTCCTAAGCACTCCCATCTCCCGGACATGAGACCTGGAAAACAGGGAACTTACTTAGGCGAACCATCAGAATTAATAAACATTGAAATACCCAATTATTAAATTTCAAATGATAAGAATAGAGCGGGTAAAACAAATTGTGAACAATAAAGGTTGAAACTAAGTAGGAATATTCCCTGATGTAAACTAAGAGAGGCAAAAAGAGGGTTTTTTCTCTAACATTTTGAGATTTTGTATAAATTGATTCATGCTAAGTTAAAGAGCGGCAGAATCCAATGCCAGATAAAAGTTCTAGGAAAAACACATCATCTTGGTTTAAAGCTTTTAGAACATATTTGATTTGGAGAAAAGATATTGGAGCTTGTTTAAGCTCTGGCTCATTTTCCATCATGAAATATTTGAAAGAGCCTTAAAATTAAAATTGCTGATTAAAACTGCTGATTGCCCTACTACTTTTTTTATTACAGTATTTTGTGTAAATGTCACATTAGGTCTAAAACTCCTGAACACTGGCAGAAATTATACATGTTCACTGTAGATATTAAACATTAAGAGTTTTTTTGGGGTCATGTGATGGCTGGAGTAGGAGATTGGAATTCTTGCAGGTATTAAGACAGATATGGGCAGGCATTGACACCAGTCATGAGTTTATCTCATGGAAAAGGTTTATTGCAGAATACTGAAAGAAAACATGTGAAATAGAGTTTTTCATTGAAAAGCAAGTTAAGCATTGTAATTTTTTTTTTATTTTTATGAAAGGGCATTTGTAACAAAGATCCTTGTTTCATGCCTGTGATAATATCTGACTTATTTTCCACAAAAAGAGGTCTCTGCAGTAATGATTATCCACACTGAGGACATCTCAAGGGTGGAAGATGAGCACTGTTTTCTGAGTGATAGAACTGGGCCTGGCTAAACTATGATTGCTTTTTTATCTGAGTCTGCTTTAATTTCAGTCCATAAGTTGTTTTACCCTTTTCACTGAACAACACTGAAGGTTTGATTTTTAGAGATATTGAGTATTCAAACCTCAAACTTTTTTCAATTAGCAGTCTGGTTTTTGCACTCATTCCAAAGCAGCATTTAATTAAAGATGTAATGGATAATAAAATATATTACAGACAAAGGAGCTGTGTATATTTTAGACAAGAATCAAAGTAATGTATTAAGCCAAATATTAAGTAAAAACAGTTTCTGCTTCTTTGTGAAATGGAGGTGCTTGTGGCTATTTTTGTAATGTATACAGATCTCATATGTTAACCTTAGAAGATATCAAATATGTGAATTGCATAAAGAGATTTCGAACACACTCTGCCAAAAAACGTAAGAAAAATGAATATAATAATAATTCCAATGTTGTTTCCAGTGTAGCAATAATATTGAAAAAATACCTGGACTATTATAATAATTCTAACAATACAACAACAAGAAAAACAATAATAAAAACTTTGTTTTCAGTAGAGGTGTAATTTGATTAGTCTTCATCAAAACTGAATATGTACAAGGGATTACTATCAATATATTTTCTTCTAATCTCATCTTGTGGGATTTGTCATTGTGCCCAAGAATACTTCAAGATCATGAGTTCAGTGGGGAGCAGAATGATGAACTGTGCTCATTCCACTCAAGGACATCATCTCTCAAAAAAGCAAACAAGTGGAGCTCTTATCAAGAATACCAAAAGGAAAAATGCGTTTAATTTCTTATGGGACTTACCGTGAAAAAGAAAGACAAAAGGGGTTTGATAATGGCCTGGAAAAAAAAAAAAGACATCAGAAGAGACCAAAACTAAAATGTTTATGCAAATCAGCAATTCTTGCATCATAAGTAACTTTATATATTTCTTGTATCAACAAATCATACGAACTTGACTATGAACATTGAGAGTCAGAACAAAAAGACTCTGAGTATTTTGTTAACAGAGAGAAACATAACTGAAATACATCTTCCAAATCAGATGCAAAAGAAGTTTTTAAAAATATAATATAACTGCATGTAAAAGTTATAAATATTGTGAAATACTGTGAATTTATTCTTTTGTTAGTAAGGACGTTTAAAAAATTGAAACCATTTTTTCATTCTTGAGCTCATTTAGTTAAATTCATTGTAGAGAAAGGAATTTGCCAAAACAGTTGAAGCTGAGTTATCAGTGAACATACCCTATTTTGTACTTAGGTTGCAGCAGCGTTCTACTCAAACCTTCCCTGCACCTGAAGCTGTGTCATCCCAGTGAAGCTAAATGTATTCTCTTACAGAATATGAAGGATAACGCTGTGTCCAACAGTTTAAATTCTACCGTGATGTTCTGTTTGGGTGTCAACATGAGTAAATATTTAGACTTTACTGATTAAATTAGTCTTCGTGTTCACAGGCAAACAAGTGAAAATGACATGAAGAAGACTGAGATATTTAACAACTACTTTTCCTCTGTTTTCATTGGTAATCACCTCTTCTTCAAGGCCCTGAACTTTAAGACAGGGAGTGGGGGAAGGAAGACTGAAAGAGAAAACTGGGTTCAAGACCACCTGAGGAACATGAATATATGCAAGTCCAAGGAATCCAACAAGATGCAGCCCAGGATGTTGAGGGAACTGGCTGGTGTAATTGCCAACATGTTTGCTTTCCAACATGCTTGAAGAAGTTATGGCAGTCAGACCCCAGCAACTGGAAATGAAAGAAAAACATCACACCCATTTTTTTAAAAGAAAAAAGGAGGACCATGGGAATTACTAACCAGTCAGCTTCACCTCTGCTCCCAGTGAGATCATGGAACAGATCTTCCTGAAATTTATGTTGAAGCATATGGAAGATAGAGCAGTGATCAGAGGCAGCCAACATTACTTCACAAAAGCAAATACTGCCTGACTAATCTTGTGACTATGTGCAGTGAAGTGACTTCATCCATCAGGCACTAGGGAGAGCAACACATGTAATCTACATGGACTTCTACAGAACCTTTGATATGGTCCTCACAATTCTTACACCTAAACTGGAGAGATATGGAGTTGATAATTGGACAGTTACATGGAAAAGGAATTGGCTTCATGGTTACATCAAAAGAGTACAGTAAACGTCAAACTCTAAATGGAAACCAGTGATGAGTTGTGTCCCTGAAAAGTACACCCTAGGACTAGTACTATAGTGTAATTGAGTGCACCCTCAACAACTTTGCAGATCACACCAAGCTGAGTGGTGCCATTGATATGCTTAGGGAAAGAGATGCCCTGCAGAGGGACTTTGATAGGCTTGGGAAGTGGGCCCACAAGAACGTCATGAAGTTCCACAAGGCAAGGTGTGAGGTCCTGCACCTGAATGTGTCAATTTCCTTTATCAGTACAGACATGGTGATGTATTGCTTCAGAGCAGCTCTGCAGAGGAGCACTTGGAGGTACAGGTACATGAAAAATTGGACATGGGATGGCAATGTCTGTTTGCAGTTCAGAAAGTTAACAGTGTTCTGGGCTTCCTCAAAAGCAGCATGGCCACCAGATTGAGGGGGGTGATTCTTTGCCTCTACTTTGCACTTGTGAGACCCTACTTGGAGTGCTGCATCCAGCTCAATAAAAGAATGACATGGACCTTTTGAAGAGGGTCTAGAGGAGGGCCATAAAAATGATTAGAGGGCTGGAACACCTCTGCTGTGAAAAAAGGCTGAGAGAGTTCAGACTGGAGAAGAAAAGACACTAGGGAGACCTCATTCTAGTATTTCATTATTTGAAGAGGGTCTTGTAAGAAATATTGAAATAGAATTTTTGCTATAATTTGTAGTGACAAGAAAAACACTAATGGTTTTAAACTGGATAATTATTATTAAACTAGATTTAGATTGGATAAAAGGAAGAAATTTGTTTTAATGAAGGTGTTGAAACACTGGAACAGCTTGCCCACAGAGTGGATGTCTCACAATTGGAAGTGTTCAAAGTCAGATTAACAGGGCTTTTAACAACCTGTTTTGGTGAATGATGTCGATGCCTATGTCAGTTGGACTGTATGATCATTAAAGGTCCGTTCCAAACCAAAGCATTCTACAATTCCTTAGATTTTTAACGTTTTTGAGACTAACATAAACAGTTAAACATTTCATATAGGCATATAATGTATTGGTATGTAACCATAAATGATTGCATTTCCAGGTTTTTTACTATTTTATATGTTTTATGAGTAGGTATTTTAATACTTCCTTCAAAACCACTGTAATTGTATGTGGCCCTTCTTATTTAGTAACAGTAGATAGTACTTCCTCTGTTGGCAAGCAGCTTGCTGAGTCAAGTGAGAGATCAATAGTTTGCTTACTTGTTCGATGCAGTTACTACATGTTTTGGTTACTGACAATGAATTAACATTGTATGAAGTACATATATATTTAGTTGAGGGGTTTTTTTCATTTCACCCTCTATGTTACACCTTATCCACTTCCACAGTCTCTTTGGCTGAAAATGAAATGTCCTATTTCTGTTACAAAAAATAAGATAGATGATTTACATCTCATACATAGCAGTCAGCACAGTTCATTTCACTTAGAAAAAGGTTTAAGTGCACTAAAAGAAAGTGAAAATCCATATCGTGTGATTCTGATGTGATCTCAAGGGAATAATCCTTGCTGTCAAAATAACAGTAATTAAAAATACAACACACACTGTGTGCACATGAAGAGCAAGAAAGGAGGCCTGCATTTCAGTATCTCATGGATGTCAGAATTTTCATTTGATTGGTACATGAAAGAAATCCTTCTTCCAAGATGAAACTTTACTTTATTTTATTTGCATATTTTCTTAATTATTTCACTCTTCTAAATCCTATGTGTTTTCTAGGACATCTTGAAAGCCGTGATCTCAGCACATCATTCTAGTTATGTGATAACTTGGCAACTTTTCACAGTAAAAATATCAGCTGCCTTCCCAGACTAACACATACCTTTGCGCTATTTCTTCTGGCACTGTCATGGTTTTCTGGAAGATTAAAATAGTTTAGATCAGGTTTCATACCCATTCTGCTATGTCATGCTCACTACAGAGAAATCAGCTACTGATTATCACATCCACCACCTTGTCTCTGTTTACTGAGCAGTAGATTCAACTGCATGTCATTTCACATCGTGATGTGACCCTCAACACCTTCTGGAAATCTGGAGTGCTTGAAGCTCACTGCACTACATTGCCTGCAGATGTTGGGCAGAACTGGGATTTGTGACACACACACTTCATCCTGTGGTTTGAAGATGGCACTCCACAGTGCCATCCTTACTGACCTGACCACATGAGCTCTCACACTGCCTTTTGTGTATGTCAGAGAGGAGCACCATGCATCCAAGATGCTCTTTGACAGTAGGGCAGTTTCTTTCCTTATTCTGACTCCCTTGAAGAACTTGTGGCTGCACATAACTCTGTGCAGTTGTGCTAGCTGTTCTGCCATACCTTGGTTTTTCAAATAACATCCCGGTTTTGTGGCTGGAGTTCTAGTCAGTCTCCTTTTTTTGCCCAGTCTGCACATATTTGTGAGCATGTATTTGAGACTGGCTCCCTGTCACCCTGTTTCATCATTCTTTAGGTCTTCCTTGTTGCATTGCTCCTCACCCTCTGTTTTCCACCCCTTTCTACTGTTTACCTCTTTGTGGTTTGCAGTCTCCTTCCTCCATTTTCCTAGTGTAAAACTCTTCCAACCAGGCTGGCCTGTCTCTTGAAAAAAGTGCCCTTGCCCCACTTTTCCAGAGCTATTACATCTCTCTGTGACAGTCCTTGATTCTCAAAGGTTGTATGATCATAAAAGCCAAGACCTTGATGTTTACACCAGCTCTGATGACAACACTGGTTGATGACAATCATATACTGAAAAGAATTGTGTATTCCCTTCAGCTGCTGCCAGGACACTGAACCTAGTAGGAGCTGAGTGACAGAAGGCTTAGCCTGGAGGCACATCAGATCTAGCTGAGACCAAACCCTTCAACAGCACCAAAAGGAATGTGTGTGATGGAATTTGGAGTCTTCATTTAGCTGGGGAAAAAGTACCCGGTCTTTTGATCTGAATTATTCACTGGGGAGTTTTATTGCTTCCTGAGGTCTTGGATCTGGGGTATTTATGATTCTGTTAATGATTTGCCAGGCTGGTTTTATTCCTGTGGATAAGTGACATTAATTTTTGATATATATTTTCTTTAAAAAGAAGCCAAACCTCAAAATAGGTTGAACATACTTGTAGATGACAATAAGGTCTACCAATGCAGCGTTCTGACAATTATTTTTGAATTGCCTGAAATGGTATTTCTGACAACGTTCTCCATTGTTCTCCTAGAAAATTCCCCTTTCAAACCTAAACTGAAATGAGCTGAAATCAAAACCAGTTTAAATTAGCATTAGAGTAGTATTGTGAATGAAGGGAGGTGAGCTTTCTGTTCTGCTGCACATCATGTGTTGGTAGAGGCATTTCCAGCAAGAGTTTCAGCAGACAGAAAGTTATCAAAGTCACACAAATATTCCTAAAAATTCTACCTAGCTTGTCTACCACGATTGAAAAATATATTTGATGGAAAAAAATATATTTTATAACAGTGAAATCTAATAGATTGACAATTCTTACCAAATGATGATATAGACTGTATGAAGCATTAATATGAAGGAAACCACCTTTATATCACACAGTCTTTTTTAAAATGTATGATCTGTGGATAAAAGTTGAAGATGAAATACCTTTGCTTAAAATTGACCAAATTCTTAGATACATCAGCTTTTGTTCTTCTCCTCCAGGTCTGTTATTTGAGTACATCTTCTGAGCTGATGTAAGTATTTTTCACCCATATATCTGGAAGAAAATTAGTTACTCCCTGGCAACAGGGATGATCTAAAGATCAAGGAAAAGCTCTTTAATCAGATCACTGAGACATGGTTGATTATGAAGCTAGGAAAAATTGCATTTTAATGAAGTTGTTATCATCCAGATTATGTCATGGATGAAGGTGGGATATCTTAACTATGTAATGTTCTGGGAGTACATTTTTGTCTCAAAAAAATCCTGTTGGTGAATCACAGAAGAAATGAGAGGAATTTAGGGATTGGATAATATGGGCTGGAAACTGTACATTAACTAAACACAAACCCTCTTCCTTTTAAACCATATTTTCCTTAGTATTGCAAGATTTTATGAAGCAAAGAAGCAGAAAAACCTGTAAGAACATACTGTTAAAGCAAGAATGTCTTGTAATTGTAAATTAAACAACTTTTACTGATAATTTTTTTCATGGGACTGTTTAATTGGAAAGTGACTCCATGTAAAATTAGCTACAAAGTCTCTGTAATTTAGAACATGAAGACATATAGTTTTGGTCCTACGGCCAAAATTTGAAGATTAAGTTTGAATAGGGAAAAAAACCTCAGGCAGCATCAATATTGACCCTGCAATATACCCCCTCTGAGGGGCTATGTCCATGTGTGACCCATGCCAGGGCAAGACATCTCCAGTGGGCTTGTGAATGACCCATGCTGGGGGAAGGACACCTGGATGGACCAAAGGGACAAGAGAGCATGACCGAGGGTAAAAGAAGCCTTTAGACAAACAGCCTCACTGCCTACGCTGCAAGCTACCTAAGTTTTATAAATGGGGAGGAGACAAGTGTTTATGTAAGTGTTCATATAAGTGTTTATGATCATGGTTTAGTTTCTACAGTTACTGAGTCAGTGACTGGAGGTTTGTATTGACTGTCAGTAAGTAAAATAAATTCTCCAATTCTAGACTGCTCTGCCTGCAACTGATGATGGAAAACCCTGATTCAAATGTGCAACTCATTCTGAGATTGTTACAGGTATGATTCTGTGAGGTACCAGAATTATTGGCTGCTTTCGAGAAGGTGAAAAAATTTTAATGTCTGTTATCAGATAAAGCAGTCAATTTCTCGATTCAGGTCTCCCTTTGTCTCTTTCTGATTGGTCAGGAAAACATTCAGTCAAAAAACTCCATCTAAGTTGAAGTGTCTTGTGTGAAGTGTTTCCACCTCCACAAGACACTAATTTTCCAGCAAAAAAAATCTATTATAAAAGTATTCCAAAGTAGATGTAGTCATAGACTCACATCTTAGGATCTTTGGATGACAGGACCAAAAGATCCCGTGGTAAAGCATGGGCTAAAGACAAAAAGAAGAGATTGATCTTAACTGACACATGTCAGATAAGAAATGTCCTATAAAAGGCCATGGTACTGAAGATCTGTTGTCTTTAAACATGATTCTCACCAGCTTAGAGAAACTGTTTCATTTTTCAGTTGCAGTAAAATGGCAATAGGAATGGGAATAGGAATAGGAGTGGGAATAGGAATAGGAATAGGAATAGGAATAGGAATAGGAATAGGAATAGGAATAGGAATAGGAATAGGGAAGTTCGGGAAGTTTGGGAGGGGAAGGGAAGTTCAGGAAGTTCGGGAAGGGAAGTTCAGGAATTTCAGGAAGGGAAGGGAAGTTTGGAAAGGGAAGTTCGCAAAGAGAAGGGAAGTTCTCAAAGAGAAGGGAAGGGAAGGGAAGGGAAGGG
>VYXC01006175.1:40234-50265 GCA_013397175.1 Platysteira castanea | reverse complement strand
TAAAAAAAAGGGAGAAAGGCGAAGAAAAATAAGAGTAAGAGAAGAAAGAGAAGAAAGAGAAGAAAGAGAAGAAAGAGAAGAAAGAGAAGAAAGAGAAGAAAGAGAAGAAAGAGAAGAAAGAGAAGAAAGAGAAGAAAGAAAGAGAGAAAGAAAGGGCGAGCAAGAAAGAACTAATAATGAACCATGAAAGGAGATACGTAAGCTGAAGCTGGTAAACAGCAGTGAAAGGTCTCTGATGATGACATTAGCAGACCAGTTTGCTGAGTGACTGATCAAGTGACACAAAGTAATCCAGAACCACACTGTGAAATTATATCATGAGTTATTATGGGAATAAAGGGCATTCTGTGTTTATTTCATATCATATGGAGATCATCAGTTTAAGATAATAAAAGTTCCACTTCTATACAACTGTAAGTGAATAAAAGATAAAACTTCATACAATAAAGATACTCTGTAATGAAAAATGAAAGCAATTATTTAAGAAAATTAAAAGGAGAGCCAAATATCCTTCTTTCCTAGGTCTACTATGACATCACAAACCTTAACATCTTATGATTGTTGCTTATTCATGAAGTATTTTAAAATATTTTAACATATATAATTTTAGATAATGAAAATAATTTAGCTTATATTGTGACTAAGTTCAGACCTTGATATAAACATAATTTATTTCAATTATTGTTATTTTAATAGAAATTTATGAGAAAAAAACAGTAGGTTGTTAATATGTAAAAACAGGTTGTAACAAATAAAATCTAACCTGAAAGTATTTGGATTTTTAAAGTCAAATATTGACCACTAAATTAAAAAAAAAAAAACAAAATCTTTGATTATATGTGTACCTGTTGTTCTGAAGTGGAAGGGCACAGGTGAAATGGTTGCCAGTAGATATTGGGAAATGATGTGAAATGTTATCACATCATTTTTTTTTCTGAAGTTTTGATTCCTTTTAAAAGGTTCTTATGAGTGGATTAGTGCTACTGAGTGTAATGTTGAGTTTGCTTTTTTCAGTTCTTTTTTTCTGTTCTGCTAATTTAGAGAAAGTTATCGTCTATTGATTACTAATATTCGAATCAAGAATCAGTTTTCACACAGGATTTGTTCGCTATACTACAGGAAACTGCTATACTACAGGAAAGGGGGAAGGGAAGTTCAGGAAGGGGAGTTTGGGAAGTTTGGGAAGTTCAGGAAGTTCAGGAAGAGAAGAGAAAGGAAGGGAAGATGAAGGGAAGAGGAAGAGGAAGGGAAGGGAAGAGGAAAAGAAAGGGAGGAAGGAGTTTTTTTTATTGTTCCAGTTCTCTTCTGATCTTCATCACAATTAAAATATATTTCTAGGACCACATACCACAAATGTGGTTTCAGTATCTTGAGCAGTGCTTAATATTCGGGGTCTTTGTATGTTGTTTTTTTAAAATTATTTTAGTATGAGTATTGCTTTTTTCTTTTTTTTTTTTTTAAGTTGTTAACAATGTTCCTATTCTCTTTTAAGTGAGAACACATTGTATGCAAAGAAGTCTGCAAGGGAGACTAAGCTCCTTATGGCTTTGCAAGTTTACAAGAGATTTGCAGTTTGAATTGGTTCTTTGTTTTCTGGCATCTATAGATTGAAAGAATGTAAAAGAAGTAATCTTCAAATATGATAATGAAATTTTCTCTGTTGCTAGTTCCTTTTCATTTTATGAACAGAATAACAAAGACTAGGCACTTAGCTCTGAACTTGGATGATCTGCTAATCAATGCTTGGAAACAAAAAGAAGTGAGGCACTTGTGTCCAAGTCATCTTCTGGAGTAGAATTAAAGTGGAAAAATCCATGTCATAATAAACTGTGCACTGAGGTCCCTCCGTATAGGAGTAATCTTTCAAACCATTTACAAACCTGCAAGTCCCAGTTCTACTAGTTGTACTGAAGGTAAGCTGCATAGATTACTCATTCATCATTCCGTAAGGAGTACTCGGTGGATGAAAGGAGCAGTGAGGATGTTATGTCTTACCCCATCACAGGACTTTTATGCACAGCAGATATCTGAAGCAGAGAGCCACATGTGATAAGGTCTTCAGATTTCGCCGTTCATGCAGCACCAACATGACTGAAACTTGCACAGTCAAGGCAGTGACCCTCTATGGGTTGCTTAATAGCAGACAATGGCATTCAGAAGATGGCTACTGCACAGAAAAACCTTTTATAGATGACTTAGTCCAGTGGCTTTGAAATCCTACAATGGGAAAGGGTCTCGGGAAGTTACGGATTGTCCCTGGACACAGCAGCAGTGACTGCTATGACTTCTAAAGCCTTCTTGAAACAGAAGCAGACAATAATGCAGCAAACATCATCAATTACTGGCCTGTCTTCTCATCTTCTTCTTTTCCCTATGCATACCTCTAAAGATCTTCCCTTTCATTACATAACGGTATTTGAATTCCACTGAGCTAAAGCACACAATCTCCTGTATGTGGTATTTGGAATGCCAGGTCTCTTTCTTCCATTATAAGATGACCAAACATGGCAATAAAAGCAAAGCAAATATTTCCCCCACCCCCCACCCCTTCTGGAAAGGGGATGATGTTTCTGAATGTGTTGACATGAAGTTTCTGAATATGTGCTAAAACCTGGTGTCTGATGATTGTTCCTCTCTCTTTGCTCTCTTCAGTACTGGCAGCTCTTAGGTGAGGGGGTGTCAGCTGGTTTCCAGCAGCTGCAGGGAGGGGATGCTGGTGACAGCAAGTTTCAGGCTGACCTCTGCTGGAGAAGTCACCACTGGCAGAATCCTGCTGCTCTGCCCCTGAACTTAGTCAAATTTTCCATCTGGATAGGAAGGAATTCAAAACATGAGGAAGGAAAGGAGCAGCAGCCATGTGAGGGAGTGGTGAACAAGGTCAGCAAGCAAAGGGCCTGGGCTTGTGGGGAAAAAAAGGAATACGCAATCAGCAAAGCAGATTGGGCTTAAGCAGAGTCATCTCAAACATTTACATGTAAGCAAGTGACTCATGGCATCATTACTGGGGAAACCCACAGAGCTTCTCTGTAAATCAGCACGCTGAGATGTCTTTTTGAAGTGCCTGTGCATGGTTGAAACATTTAGAACTAACATGAGGAATTAGAGATCTGTGTGGAGTTGCAGGGCTATGACTTTTTTGGGATCACAGAAATGTGATGGGGTTATACCAATTACTGGAGTACTATAATAGATGGATACAGGGGTTTTAGAAAGAACTTGCTAGAAAAACAAGTTCTTTTGGATGGACAATTTTTCTTTATGCGAGAGAGCAGCTGGAGTGCAAGGAGCAGTGTCTGGGCATGGATGATGAGTCAATGAGAGCTTTGGGGTAAGGTTATAGGGTTGAAGAGTATAGGGGACATTATAGTGGATGTCTGCCATAGACTGCTTGGTCAGGAACTGAAATAGGTGAGACCTTCTTCAGACAGGTGGAAGCAGTCTTACATTCACAGGCCCTGATTCTCTTTGGGGATTGAACCAGCTCAATATCTGCTGGCTGGACAGCACAGCAGACCATAAGCCATCTGGGAGGCTTCTGGAGAGATCTGATGACAACTTCCTGATCCAAGTGATAGAGAATATGAAGAGGGTTACTCTTAAGGACTGTATAGCCACAAAAAAGGAGGGGCTTGTTAACCCTTTCACAAATACAGAAACTCTTCTTCTATCTGTATCTCATAACATTTTTTGTATTTATCTCTGCCTTATGTTAAAGAATTAGCTACTTTCCCTTTAGATATTACCAGATTTTATCTGTCAAATATGCAGAATTTTGGAAACAAACCAGAAATTTTTGTGTTTGCCACAGACTGTTGTTTCATCCTCATGACAAGTTCACTTGACAAGTAAAGACAAGTAAAGACAGACAAAAGACAACTAAAACCAGATTGTACATTGTCTAAATATTTCAGGGTCTGCTTTATTTTGTCACTGTATTTAGTATGCCCCTTTATTTACACTTCTACAGAAATGGAATACATACTTTTGTGTCATGATATTTGAATGGAGAAAAAATGTAGATATAATGAATGTTGACACTGGAATGCACACATGATAATTTTTTCTCATATTTAGTGTTTTTCTACTTGAATTCTTTCACCAGCCTCTATGTGGTACTACACATACAAAATTAATTTCCATCTGAAGTCCTGTCAGGAAAAAAAGTTCATGTGTTGAGCCAATTCAGTTCAGGAGGAGATAAAAGTTCTTCAGTTCTGCAGGAGATAAAAGTTATTTCAGGAATAGTAAAAATCCTAACAGGATGAAAACTGAAGAGTTCAACTCACCATATCTAAACGAAAAACAGGCAACCTTTCTCCACTTCAGTAGCATCTAATTACTGAGTGCAATTTCCCAGGAAACAAAAATACCAGATGTTGAATAGTTCTTTCATTTAGTGGAGAAACAGATCAACAGATCAACCAGGAGAAGTGTTCCTGAAAATAAACCATCACTTTTACCAAGAATATGATCATCTTGGAAAATGCATTTGAGACAATGCAAGAGAAAGGGAGCAGTGTAGATCAGTGTAGAGGAAAAACAATACAGTAAATAAAGTCTTTCACGGTCAGGGTGCAGGAATTTAACACAATACTGAAAATTCCCAAAGTTGTAAAATTCCCAGGTGTCACATAATAGTTTAGCAAAGGGATACCTCCTTGCTTTCTGGGTTATCCACAATCTCCTAGAAGCCTTCTCTTCTCTAGGATCTAGCTCTCCAGCTCTCTCAGCCTGTCTTCACAGGAGAGGTGCTCCAGCCCTCTGATCATCTTCAGAGGGCTTCAATGCAGGTACTTCCTGTGCTGGGACCCCAGAGCTGGATGCAGCACTGCAGGTGGGGTCTCACCAGAGCAGAGCAGAGGGGCAGAATCCCCTCCCTGGCCCTGCTGCCCACGCTGCTTTGGATGCAGCCCAGGACACATTTGGCTGTCTGGGCTGCCAGTGCACATTGCTGGGTCATGTCCAGCCTCTCCTCCACCAGCACCTCCAAGTCCTTCTGCACAGGGCTGCTCTTAATTCATTCATCCTGCAGCCTGTGTTGTTACTGGGGATTGCCCTGACCCAGGTGCAGCACCTTGCACTTGACTTGGCTTAGAACCTCTTAAGATTCCCACAGGCCTGTTTCTGTAGCTTGTCAAGGTCCCTTTGTGTGGCATCCTGTCCTTGAGGCTCCTCAACTGCACCATTCATCTTGGTGCCCACTGCAAACTTGCTGTGGGTACACTCAATCCCTTTGTCTGTGTCACTGATGAAGGTATTGAATAATACTGGTTTCAGTACAGACCTGTGAGGGACATCACTTGTCACTGATCCACATCTATACATTAAGTCATCAAGCTCTGGATGCAACCACTCAACCAATCCCTCATTAACTGAACAGTCTGCCCACCAAATATGTATGTCTCTGATTTAGAGAGATACACTGGAGGAGGAAGAGGATCTGGCAGTAAAGAGGAGATGAGAAACTTGGTAGACCGTCTCTTTAGTGCATGACCTTAATGCAGTGCAGCCTCTTTTTTCTCCTTTTTCATTCTGTGATCATCATGGCTTACTTATTCCAGGTTCTTAGCCTTACTTTTACTTACATTACAATGTTGTTTTATTGTCTTGAAGGATCTGCCTTGTCATCAGAGAGAAACTGAGGATGGCTTGCTTTGTTGGTGGGGGCACATCATTCTTTAAAATGTGTAAAAAATAATTGGGCCTCTTGATGAGGCTCTACAAGTCCCTGCTTGTGTGGTTTTATCATACAGAATCTGAAGATGAAAAGCTTCCAATAGGGTCTAACCTTAGACAGACCATGCTGTACAATGGGTTTTTTATGAGGTGTTTCATATCTTTGATAAGTGTTTACATGATGTTTGCATTTTCCAGTAAAGCCAGTTGTCCCCTTCCTCCTCCTGGCAAAAGGCAGGACTCCTCTGTTTCAGGTTGGAGCATTTATTACTTGAATTTTGTAACAGCAAACCAGAAGTCCCTTCATCAGCATCAAAATTATGCCTTCTACCCTGCTCAACTGATATTTGAGCAGCAATTTTCCTGGATGGATTCCTCTTAACTGTATTTTTAGNAGGGACATCACTTGTCACTGATCCACATCTATACATTAAGTCATCAAGCTCTGGATGCAACCACTCAACCAATCCCTCATTAACTGAACAGTCTGCCCACCAAATATGTATGTCTCTGATTTAGAGAGATACACTGGAGGAGGAAGAGGATCTGGCAGTAAAGAGGAGATGAGAAACTTGGTAGACCGTCTCTTTAGTGCATGACCTTAATGCAGTGCAGCCTCTTTTTTCTCCTTTTTCATTCTGTGATCATCATGGCTTACTTATTCCAGGTTCTTAGCCTTACTTTTACTTACATTACAATGTTGTTTTATTGTCTTGAAGGATCTGCCTTGTCATCAGAGAGAAACTGAGGATGGCTTGCTTTGTTGGTGGGGGCACATCATTCTTTAAAATGTGTAAAAAATAATTGGGCCTCTTGATGAGGCTCTACAAGTCCCTGCTTGTGTGGTTTTATCATACAGAATCTGAAGATGAAAAGCTTCCAATAGGGTCTAACCTTAGACAGACCATGCTGTACAATGGGTTTTTTATGAGGTGTTTCATATCTTTGATAAGTGTTTACATGATGTTTGCATTTTCCAGTAAAGCCAGTTGTCCCCTTCCTCCTCCTGGCAAAAGGCAGGACTCCTCTGTTTCAGGTTGGAGCATTTATTACTTGAATTTTGTAACAGCAAACCAGAAGTCCCTTCATCAGCATCAAAATTATGCCTTCTACCCTGCTCAACTGATATTTGAGCAGCAATTTTCCTGGATGGATTCCTCTTAACTGTATTTTTAGCTTGCAGTTCCTGTATCCAAGCTTCTAGTGTCCAGCTAGACTGACCATCCCACTTCTTCATGCTGGCTCCAGTCACACAGGGAGAATCACAGAGTTTCACACAGGGAGAATCACAGAGTTACACACAGGGTATGTCATCAGTAGTAGAGAAAATAGACTTCCTTGAATAGAGAAAGGCTGACTCTTGATAGTTGAGACCTTGGCTAGTGTGCATGAAGACCTATCCTTGAGCTGCTCAGATAATATTTGGTTCAGTTTCTCTACAGTCAAGGTGCAAGGTCATCAGAAAGAAGTGAGATTATCCTCATATTCTTGGAGTTGTTTTGCCTAACTACCCATAGATTCTGTGTCTATCCAGCTCGTTATTGCCAGTCTGTTGGCATATGACACCACTGAAGTTCTTAAAAACTTTTGTCACATGGACTGCATGGCCCAGACTTCATCCAGGCTTTTGCATACATGGTGGTCATCAAGACTATAATAGAGCACCTCCACCTTGAGTAATTCCCTCAAGTACTGGATACCTTCCTCAATATTAATTCACTTAGTTTAGGAATTTGCAGGATCTTCCTTGAAGGGATACCTGTCCTTCACACTTGAAAAGTACCTGACGACTCATGCTCTTTTCCCAATCTTTGTCAATGGCTTTATCCCTAGCAAGAGGTCCCAGCTGCCAGGCCTTCTTACCCTTTAATTCTTGACTATTGACACCAATATCACAGCTTTGGAGTAGTCAGTTCAGAATTTGCTTGCCCACTTGACAGCTGAAATATTTTCGCATGTCTCAAAGCTCACTTAAGAACAGGGATTGGGTGGTTTCTCATTTAATACTTCAGTTTCTTCCTCCTCTTTTTCTTGTGACATCTTTGCTGCAGAACAGACTGTCTCGTTATACCTCCTGCTCTCTCTTCAAAGAAGCCTCTTCATTCCTTATTAAATAAGCTGACCTCATTTGCATTGTTTCTTTTTAATTATAGGGGAAACTGATATAGTGGAGGACTGGGTCTCTGGTTTAGCCATTGTCTGTTGATACCTTTCAGATTCAGAGGCCTTCATTCATGGAGGTGCTGAACAATATCGATCAATGTTTGGTAGGTACTAGTCAGGCCTCAGCACAGTGCAGTAAAATGTGCTTCTATGAAAGAGCCAGGGCATCTCTTTTCAAACGTATTAAGTCAGGATTCTGCACTTGTTCAGGAAGGAAGATCCAAACAACCAGAGGGGAGGAGCTTTCCAGATAGCCGTCCATATTCTCTGACATGTCTTCCCACCTATATCCACATTGCCAAGGGGCCTATGTCATATTCCTAAATAGTGTGTCAACCTTTAAAAATCCAAACCAATATTCCTAAGAAATGCCAATAGAAGTATTTTGACTACCCAATGATTGTCAGGATGCTGAGAATTTATTGTAATGTGGGAGAAAACATCACAAAATGTGGCAAAGGTGCCATTCTGTGTTTCCTAAAAAAACCCAAACAAAAAACCACCTCTCAGAAAAAGAATGATAATTATGTAGTTGTAATTGTATCCATCAGATGATCATTGAAGTACAATAATGACTTCAGTATAGAGCCAAAATACCAGATAAACTCAAAACAAGAGTTTTAGCAATAAATCTCCCAGGCAAAGCACAACTCAGCTCCACAGAGCACAGGAAACTGCAAAAGCCAATCTTTATAATATCCAAAAAAAGAAGAAAGAGCATGACAGATCAGATAAGCTAATACTGAGAACAGATGAATCAATATCATTACAAGCAACCTTTTACAGATAGAAATCGCTTCTCATTCGCCCTAGTCAAATCTGTTATTATCTCAAACCCTTTGTGCTTTATGTTGAGCACCAAAATAACTGCAGTTTAAGCCTGGCCAACAATTAGGCACCACAGAGCTGCTCACCCACTCCTCTCCTCCCCAGCAGGATCAGAGGAATAACTGGAAGGGTAATAGTGAAAAATGAAGTCACAAGCTGAGGCAACTACACTTAATTACGAAAAAAATTTAAACGCACATGTGGAATTTATGTCCCAATCCCTACAATCTATAACGGAGTAGATGGATAGATAAATGGAATGAAAAGGACTTAATATGAACATGAATTGCAATAGGCTAAATACATGATGACACATAAAACTCTCCTTAGGAACCTGAATGTCACAAACATTCATATGCAATGTGAGTAAACACTATAGGGCATGAAAATTAGTGTCATTGATACCAAGAAATTATGTCTGACAGATAACTGAAGGGCCTAGAATAGAAGTTTTGAATGAAACATATTTGCTCTTCAAAAAAATGGGTAATGAAAGCTAAAAACTACACAAAACAAAAAGTCAGCTCTTGACACTGTGGTACATCACCCATCTTGAAAGCTGTGCTGTAAGAATAAGTTATCTAGAATTATTTTAGCACTCTGTGGGTCGGCAGTTATCTAAGATACATTATATTGTTCATGGAGATGTAACAATGTTTTATTAGTTACTGCCTGTAAACTTTATTAAAGACTTGTAGCAAGACGATGCCTCAGAAATAAAAAGTACTATTTTAAAATGAGTTAGAATTTTATGTACCACGGAAGTTTACTCTGTAGAATTTTTATTATCTGTATGATTTCCTATTGCTGTTAAATGAGAATGTATTTTACAATAGACAAGCCCATCTACATCACAATAATTAAATAAATATATGTTGTATTCAGTGTTACACTGAATTACATTCAATTTCATACTATAATATTTTCTTTGATTCTCTGGCTTTCAATGAAGACAGCTCTAGCAGAAAAAAAAAGAATCAAGATGTTCTTCTACAGCAGATTTTTTATTGGGCAGTATAGAATGATATTATTTTATAATGCTCAGGACTTTTTTTTTTAAATATAACATTCAGCTAACTGAAGCATCACTTGCCAACTATAAAAAAATGGTTGCTCATTTCTACAGTTTATTCTGTATTTTACTAAATAAAACTGCCATGCTGTGGCAGGATGTGTCTACCCACTCTGTCTACCACAGATAGTTGGTGCATATGCAAGAGATAACCCAGGCAGGCCACAGGCCCTGGATGGAGTATCTGGCTCCAAAGGGCTCAGGCCCCTAGCTAAGAAACATATTAGTCTGGAAAGCAAATGTGAGAAGAGATGAAAGAAATATTCTTGACCAAAAGACATGGTTCTTATGT
>VYXC01006175.1:27269-40190 GCA_013397175.1 Platysteira castanea | reverse complement strand
GCATTACCATGTTGTTGGCACTCAATAAAAATGCACTGTTTTGATTAAACTGAAATCTCTTTTGCACTCTGAGATCAATAAGCAAACCATCGCGACCGCCGCTTTCACAGTGGATCGTGACACGGAGGCAGAAGTCTCCAATACACACCCTGAGAAGCCTTCTACCCACATGCCCTGAAAGTGTGTGAGACTTCTTCCTGGAGCCTGGACGCAGAGTGTATGGTTACTTTCCTGGGACTTGAGAGAAAGAATTTCAATGTGTGCTCCATCAGGAACAGGATGGTAAGAAACATTGGATTCTAAGATCTATTATTGCTTCGCTAACTATAAAATTAATAGGTACCTTTAACCCCATGTGTATAGTAATAGTATTCCCTTTTGTCTTATTCCTGTGTAGTAATAGTCTGTTTTAAGTCTTATGTGTGTTAGTTTTGTGTCTATTAAATAAATAATTCATTCTATAATAGATGGAATCAGCCATTATTAAAGAACTTTACTAAAGAACAAATGAGAGTGGGTCTTGGGGTGCTGGCCACCTCAGTAATGTGAGTCCCTGCTGCCAGAGGCCTGGGCAAAAGGCAGGGACTTGTTTAAACCCACATCATCCATTCATAACGCATGCTCATTTGATAAAAAAGGATATAAAAATATTCTGTCCTAGAAGGGATTTTGTGGTTTGAGTGAGATATTACGCAGTAAAATAATTCCTTCCAAATAAAAGGTAAACCGTGGCTTTACTGTAAGCCACACAAGTAGAATAATGCAAGAGTAGCATTGGATAGCTTAAAGTAGTCTTGGATAGCTTTTGTTCCTGAAATAGTCTGCATTTTGGTTCCTCACCAGGTGTCAGAGAGAGTTTCTTGACTCAGGCCTCTCCTGAGCCCACAATACCTCTGTGATCTTCCTACTGTTTGTATGGAAAGAAAACTATGCTTCTGCAAGGGCTGCCTTTGCTGTTCTTGTTATTAACCAAAGCACCTTACTGTTCAGATTAAGCCTTTGTAGAAGAATGAGTACCTGACCATACTCAAATAAGCGTTACAGGACTGCACAGTCCACCACACTGGACACGGGCTAAGAGTTTCAACACCTACCCAAAACTAGCTCAGACCTCTGGTCTTTATTTTAATTGTGATTTTTACTGTCCAGAGAAAAAATTTTGTTAAGGGTTTTAGTCATGCTGTGTTGGTATTTATATCGCAGTCAGACTAATTCACAAGTAGCCATCACATTGCTAATTATAGTTGATATTGGGATGGAAGACAATAATTTTCAGATACAGATTTTGATTTGCTATAACTAAGACATGGAATTCATCTATAACCAGAATCTACAAGATATCAAAATGTTTTCCTTGTATCTGAAAGTATAAGTACTCCTAACATTTTGCTCTTGTCTAATCTTGTGATTAAACATTTTCCTGAACTGAGGATGTGGAGTCTGGAAGAGGAAAAATTTTATTTGCATGACTCTCGCTATTCACTTTATGAAGGGATTTCAATATGGTTTATGATTTATAAGGGCTACCTTGTCCACTCTAAAAGTACAGTTATTACCAAAAGGCATAAAACTAATGTATTCAGAACAAATTCGTCTGAAATAAGAATTGAGGCTATTGTTAAAAGTATGATATTTTAAGTAAATTACATTAATAAAAAAATGCCACAGAAGAAAAAAATAGCAATTAATCCAAGCCTTTAATTTGTATAGGAAGCATTTAAAATTTCAGTATATAAATAAGCCTAGTGTATGCTGAACACACTCTCATTGAAATGATTCCACTATCATGATATTCAGTACCAAGTGAAATACATCACCAATAAGAAAATAATGCATCTTTGATTATATATCACTGTAGAGTTGTAACTGTTTCTTAGAGTTAGAATACTTATCAATAGATTAAAAATTGTGCAAGCGTACCAGCAAATTGCTCCAACATAAAGGGTATGAAAATTGTGAATTTAATACTTAGTACAGATGTGTTGTGATAATTTAAGGTGAGTCAGAACATGAAATGTATAAATGCTTAATATAACTTCAATTTCTTTTTTCAATTTTTAATTCAAAAACTAAAAAAAGTTGTTAATGTCTATTTCTTCATGTCAAATGGAGTTTTCTGGAGTGTCACATAAGTATATACCTTGGAGAGGTTAAAGGAATTGCATATGCTTCACTTACAGTGAGTTAGCATTTAAGAGGTGACAAATACTAACTACATTTTCCTGATCACAAAGAGTGTGTTATAATTTCAAAGAGAAAAACTTTGTTTTCAATGGAACACTACTTCTAAAGCAACCACTAACAGATAATGGAGAAAAAAAATAAAATAAAGGGTATGCAAAATTTTGGTTCAAGTAAAAGATTTAAACTTTGCATGATTTTACTTTTTTGAACTTTTTATACTTATCTATTCCATCCATTTCTGGCACCTACCAAAATTTCTTCCATATATATGCTTTTCTTCTTTGTATCCAGGGATTTTTTTGCTTTAGCTTCAGCGTGCCCTGAATTCACAATTTTTCTTTGGGGGACTGTTGAAAGGTAAGACATCTTAGAAAGAAATAAAGACGAGACAAAAAAAAAATTACCCAATGAAAATAAAAATAAGGCATCCTTACAATAATTCTGTGCAAACTTCACTACTGAATATCCCATCTAAAACCCTTCTCCAAAATAAATACAGACTAAGCTTTAAAACTACTTCCATATGAATTTTTCTGATTCCACACTCCTCATTTCCTCAAAAAAATTGCCCAGAATAGAATAAAAATTGCTATTGTAACATCAGCATTGAAATGGTACATGGCATCTGAAATGAGAGTACACCTCCTGAAGAGAATGACCTAGGCAACAATCCCCCAATCAATTCATAACTAATTTGCTCAAGCAACTGATTTTCAGCAGTTACTGTCCTTGATTGTATATGATCTTTTTGCAATCAGAAAGGAAGGATGGTGGAAGGATGTTAAAACTTCAGCTGCAGCATTCAAAGCGCCAAGGAAAAGGAGAGGAAGTGGACTCCAGACATCTCCTAGCCATAGGTCAGTGCTTAACAAACTCCAGAAAAACTGGCAGAAAAGCTAGGGCCCTTAAGAAATGAGGCACTTCCACAGTGCTACACAGACCAGCAGAAAATATCTCATATGGAGAAAAAAATCCTTACTTCAGCTTAAACGACAGTACAACATGATGTACAAAATCTAGGCGATTCACAAGGGAGCTCAATGATAGGCATTTCAAGTTCAAGGTCTCTTCCCAGATGTGCTAGCTGGGCCTGAAGCTACACAGCCCGAGACCTTACATATCACTAGAGAGAGGCTGCAACACTCAGGTGAAAGAGGGCATCCCAGTGTACAAAAGCCTGGTTATACAGTTAACTCACCACTCAAACTGACATGATGGCAGGAAACCGTACACTCAGAGACCTCTTCCAGCTCAACATAAGCCAGGGCAACTGCAAACTCCTGCAAGGGCTTTGCTTGTGGGGCTGTCACACGTGCAAAACTGGAGTCCATGTGACTTTGAAAACCACAGAACTGAACAGAACATAAAACACCATGCCCCCTCACTCTGACTGTAACACTAGCAATAAAGGATTTGCAACACCCAGAAGCTCCTCTGTCAAAGCCTATCCATTTTACACAGGCCTGGATCTGCCACAGTGGCCTGACATGGCCTAACACATCAGCCCCACATGAATACAAAGCTCTAGTGGACACTGCTGCACAGTGTACTGTAACAAGATAAGGTTACAGTAGGGAAGTATCCATCCGTATTTCTAGAGTGATGGAGGATCCCAGCAAGGGTCTGTGTTGGAGGCTGAGGTATGCCTGTCTGGGAATGAGTGGTAAAATCATCCTGTTGTGGCTGGTCTCAAAGCTCCATATATCCTTGGCATAGACTATCTCTGGAGACAGCTGCTTAAGGGAACCAAGGTATGCTTTGGGAATGGATTAAACAGCTGTCTAGGTTGCTTGGTCTCTGAGAGTAACTGTCTGTTGTGGGCTTGATGTAGTTCAAAGAACAACATTTCTAATTGCTACCCTGACACTGCTCAGGTGACAATATCAAGTCAGCCAAGACTCCTTGGCTATCAGCCATAAACTATTCTGGTAACTGGAGAGACACATTTTTTTAATCCCATATGGCCACAGCAAAAATCTAACTGGTGGAGACGTACTGTGAAATATTGTAACCACTGACTCACAGCACCACGAAGTGCTGCCATGCCAGACATGCTAGAGATCGGGTATGAAGCTGAGCCAAAGGCTGCCAAATGCTATGCACTATTGATGTAGGTAACTCTATCCCTTTGGCAGCAGAATGCAGGGGCCAGCTCGATTCCATGTGGAGGAGTGATGCTGACCGCAAATGGCCAGGGTTACGCGCAGCGTCTAGCTGCAGAAGGTGTCTTAAGACAGGATTCAGCAGCAGTACAGCAGATGGGTCTCGGCTGCAATATAGCAGCCAATGCTGGTTTCCCTGTGAGGAGCAAGCTGAAAGTCAAATGGAAAAGGAGCGCCTGCAGAGATAAAAGACAAGAGAAGGGCTCTCCGCATGGTTTCCAACCCTTTATTGCAGGTGGAGCAGAAGAGCAGAAAAGCGAAGCACAAAGCCATCCAGGGATTTCTGTATGGGGGTAAAAAGGGGTGGAACAAAGGGTTACAACCAATGGGGTTCGATTTCCTGTGAGGTGACAGGGGGAAAACCTCGAATGGGACAAACTCAGGGGAGGGTTTCATTTGAATTATCAAATGCGGTACTGAATACAGCAGAACTTTCCAGAAATCATACATATTCCATAAGGGATATGTATAAACATAAGGGTATACATAAAACTGGGTGGGGAAATCTTAAACCTATGGCAGAACAACATGCAAAACACAGTTCCTGGGCACATGGGAACTCGCCATGACTGCGATGCTAAACCTCAGTGCCTTAGGGGCTTGTTCACTAATAATTCATTGGTGTGGACCGGGGGGCTATTGCCACATGCACTGCAGCAGAGGAGTATCCTGGAGCACACCCGAAACTGACTGGCTCACAGGTGGAAACACAGTCCTACCATTTGTCATGGATTGATACAGGCTATGGTGGAAAAAGGTGAAGCTCCTGAGTGCTTGCACTATATTGATAATATCAATGTGGAAGACAGCACAGCAGAAGAAACACAGAGAAGGTGAGAAAAGTAATCCAGGTTCTTATAAAAGCTGCTTTTGCTATAAAGCAAAGTAAGGTCAGAGGACCTGCATGAGCAATTCAATTTTTAAGAATAAAGTAGCAAGATGGACGTTATGATATCTCAATGGATATGATCAATAAAATAACGGCTTTGTCACCAATAACTAACAAAAGAGAAACACAAGCTTCTTAGGTGTTGTGGGCTTTTGAAGAATGCGTATTCTGGGTTATATTCTTAATTTTCTGTTTATTCTGTGAGCCCTCTCTACTGAATGGCCTGGAAGGAGAATGACTTTGAGTGGGGCCTTGAGAAGCAGCAGGACTTTGAACATGTTAAATGGGAGATAGTTTGTGCTGCAGCCCTTGGGCCAGTCCAGACACAACAAGATGTGAAAAATATGCATTATGCCTGAGCCAAGGATAATGTCCTCACCTGGATCTTCTGGCAGAATTTGCCTGGAGAGACAAAGATTAACATCTAAGGTTTTGGAGCCCAGAATATACTAGATATGAAGCCTGTTACACTCCAAAAGAAAAAGAAATATTAGGAACATATTAAGGTGCTGGAACTTCTTCAGAAGTAGTTGATCAGGAAGTACAGCTTCTTTTGTTGTCTTGGTTGCCTGTGCTGGGCTGGATGTGAATAAAGGACTGTCCACCCTACACATCATATGTGTGATGCTACATGGAGTAAGTGGATTGCACTGACAACACAACAGGCTCGAATGGGAAAATCTGACTGCACGGAAACCTGGAACCAACCATGGACTGTCCAGAGGACTGAGACTTTGGAGGATTGCTAGAGGAGGTGACTCGTACTGAGGAGGCCACACTGTGTAATAAATTACAAAAACTGAAAAGCAATATGTTCAACGATGGGTACTTTTGTATTGTGGGAAAACATGAAAAGTAGAAAGTTGCTTTTTGGGGTCTCCCCAGATGCTGAGGAAACTTCAGAAAGACAAGTTGAACCTAGTCAGTGTGCAGAGGTAAAAGCTATCCAACTGACTCTGGAAAGAGAAAAATAGACAGTAATTTATCTCGGTGGTGGTTCACAGATTGCAGCAAATTCTCTGATTAGGGTTTTATTTTCCTCTCTCTTTATTATTTATTCTTTTTCTTTTCCTTACAAAAGCTTATTTCCTTTTAAAGCTTATTTTTTACTCCTTTTTAATTATTAAAGTGTTGTTATCTCAATCCATGAATTCATTTCTCACTTTTTACCCTTTCAGTTTTTCCTCCATCCCATCACAGGGGCCAGAGGTGGGGATGAGTGCAGGGCTCTGTGATATTTAGTTGTCAGACAGAGTTAAACCACAACAGATACTAACAAACCTCATGCTCATGCATTCTCAAAGCATGTGTAGAGCAAAATATGTGAGCCCAATGAGAGAGCTGAAGAGGCATTAACTCTCGCCTGCCACTGACAGATGTGATAGAGAATGCTTGTACTGCCACTGGCTCTTCACTGTCTCCCAAGATACTATTTCTAAATTCACTTTCTTTGACTTTTTTGTTACACATCAATTTGTGTACCACGTCATTGCAATATAACCAACAAGTAGTTCCCTTGACTGTATCTGTGGCCAAATGCTGGATGCTCTGTGTGTGAATAACAGTTCCAGTGTTAAAATCACGTTCAGTGTTAAAAATCAAAAATACTGTCATCTGAGGATGTGAATTTAGATAATAAAGGCTACAGATTAAATGTGTCCTTTTGTCTGAGTATTTTTTTAAAAATTCTGATGTTTGATAAAACTAGGGTTATTTCGTATCTATTAAATAGATTATGAATGTTCTTCAGGCATTAGGGTACTTTCTCAGTAGATATTGCTTTCTAGAGTAAGAAAAATTGTTGTTGCATTTTTTATCATCATACTGTTCTATATCTAAAACACAGTAGTCCAAAAACAATCTACTTCAGCTAAGATGGGCATAAAGCAATTTGAAGACTTTAAGTAATAGTAATCTAAGTAATTTTTATCTTATGCATTTGAAAGCTAGCATTGCATTATCTTCCTGAGATACCTACAGGTAATGTGAGAGAATATTACTGTGTTTCTATGCTCAATGTCACAGCAGTAGGGCACATTTAAACATTTTAGGGCACTCTGTTGTGGACATATTCCTCCTCTCTTATGATTTGTGATGAGATGATTATTTGTGGGGCTGCAGTCCACAGCATATGATGAAACTGACCTCTCTAAAAAAAACCCCGAAACCCAAAACCACACAAGTCATTTTTTATCCATCTCAATTCCCTGATACAATGCACAAAGCAGCAGTGGAAAGAATTATCACAAAATCACAGAATATGCTGAGTTAGAAGGGACCCAAAAAGTTCATCAAGTCCAACTTTTGGCCCTGCACAGGACACCCCAAGAGTCACACCATGTGTCCAAACACTTCTTGAACTCTCTTAGGCTTAGTCCTGTGACTGCTGCCCTGGGGAGCTATTCCAGTGCCCAACCACGCTCTGGATGAAGAACCTTTTCCTGATATCCAATCTAAACCTCACCTGACACAACTTCAGGCTATTCCCTTGGGTCCTGTCACTGGCCAGCACAGAGAAAAAATCAGTGCCTTCTTCTCCTCTTTTCCTCACGAGGAAGTTGTAACCGCAATAAGGTCTCCTCCAGGCTGAACAGACCAAGTGACCTCAGCCTCTCCTCATACAGCTTCCCCTCAAGGCCCTTCACCATCCTCACTGGCCTCCTTTGGACACTCTCCAATAGTTTAATGTCTTTCATGTGTTTCAGTGACCAAAGCTGCACACAGTATTCAAGGTGAGGCAACACCAGTGCAGAGCAGAGCGGGACAATCACCTGTGCAGGACCAGCAGGAAAAGCTGCTGCAGGTAAGCAGAACATGGGAATGTCTGGAACAGCCACCTGTCTGAATTTGGAAAAGAATTTATTCTGCAAAATATCAGATTTAACTTAATCTTTCAAAAATGCCTTCTCTCATGTAAGTAAAGAGTAGAGTTGCTTCGGTCAAGGTAAAATTTGATAAACTGGGTATGCAAAAAAAAAATTAAAAATCAAGGTGAGAAAGTTTACAACGTCTGCTTTCTTTGTTCTAGATATAAAAGTTAAGATAGAAGTAGAAGTAACAGTTTCCTATTATTAGAGATATAAGTAAGTTTTGTTGTAAAACATGAGGATTTAGCTGCTTGATTCTTATGGGTCTCATATAATTTATTTCTCACTTCCAGGACTCAATAGTCAATTATTTTTGGTTTTGTAGCAAAAACTTCTTGTGCAATTGCAATTATAACTGTATTGCAACTGTCAGACTTTATTTACAGATAAAAATTAAGACAAAATTTACAGATCTACTGATGAATAAAGCCTGAATTCCACCTAAAATTTTTTGCTTTGTGTCTGTTATTGGCTGCTTGTCAAATCTTAAAGGCAATCAATTGGAAATAACAGATACAGGAACTTTTGTCCTCTAGCTTCTTCAGGTGCTGTACTTCTGCAGAGTACGACTTTTCGCCACACCATATATCTTAGTTGAGGGTGTGTTTTTTATAAGGTCNGATTATTTGTGGGGCTGCAGTCCACAGCATATGATGAAACTGACCTCTCTAAAAAAAACCCCGAAACCCAAAACCACACAAGTCATTTTTTATCCATCTCAATTCCCTGATACAATGCACAAAGCAGCAGTGGAAAGAATTATCACAAAATCACAGAATATGCTGAGTTAGAAGGGACCCAAAAAGTTCATCAAGTCCAACTTTTGGCCCTGCACAGGACACCCCAAGAGTCACACCATGTGTCCAAACACTTCTTGAACTCTCTTAGGCTTAGTCCTGTGACTGCTGCCCTGGGGAGCTATTCCAGTGCCCAACCACGCTCTGGATGAAGAACCTTTTCCTGATATCCAATCTAAACCTCACCTGACACAACTTCAGGCTATTCCCTTGGGTCCTGTCACTGGCCAGCACAGAGAAAAAATCAGTGCCTTCTTCTCCTCTTTTCCTCACGAGGAAGTTGTAACCGCAATAAGGTCTCCTCCAGGCTGAACAGACCAAGTGACCTCAGCCTCTCCTCATACAGCTTCCCCTCAAGGCCCTTCACCATCCTCACTGGCCTCCTTTGGACACTCTCCAATAGTTTAATGTCTTTCATGTGTTTCAGTGACCAAAGCTGCACACAGTATTCAAGGTGAGGCAACACCAGTGCAGAGCAGAGCGGGACAATCACCTGTGCAGGACCAGCAGGAAAAGCTGCTGCAGGTAAGCAGAACATGGGAATGTCTGGAACAGCCACCTGTCTGAATTTGGAAAAGAATTTATTCTGCAAAATATCAGATTTAACTTAATCTTTCAAAAATGCCTTCTCTCATGTAAGTAAAGAGTAGAGTTGCTTCGGTCAAGGTAAAATTTGATAAACTGGGTATGCAAAAAAAAAATTAAAAATCAAGGTGAGAAAGTTTACAACGTCTGCTTTCTTTGTTCTAGATATAAAAGTTAAGATAGAAGTAGAAGTAACAGTTTCCTATTATTAGAGATATAAGTAAGTTTTGTTGTAAAACATGAGGATTTAGCTGCTTGATTCTTATGGGTCTCATATAATTTATTTCTCACTTCCAGGACTCAATAGTCAATTATTTTTGGTTTTGTAGCAAAAACTTCTTGTGCAATTGCAATTATAACTGTATTGCAACTGTCAGACTTTATTTACAGATAAAAATTAAGACAAAATTTACAGATCTACTGATGAATAAAGCCTGAATTCCACCTAAAATTTTTTGCTTTGTGTCTGTTATTGGCTGCTTGTCAAATCTTAAAGGCAATCAATTGGAAATAACAGATACAGGAACTTTTGTCCTCTAGCTTCTTCAGGTGCTGTACTTCTGCAGAGTACGACTTTTCGCCACACCATATATCTTAGTTGAGGGTGTGTTTTTTATAAGGTCTTTTTTTGTTTTATTTTTGTTAGTTCTATTACTAGGTTTTTTTCCCCAGATCATTTTTCAAGCAGAAATTTTACATCTATTCTTTCTCTAATATTTCTTTCCTAGTTTGCACTGCTGTAAATCCCTCAGAAAGAGGGTAGGAAAAATACAACTATTTCATTGCTAAGGATTTCAATATTTTCCATGTCTTCTGCTTATACGAGGAAAGACAGAAACTGTAGCTAGGTATCTTCTCTTCAGAGTACTTTCTGTACTTTGTAGAGATTGTGCACAGCTGTGAGATATTAAAGAACTTTCTTTCATGACCCATTTTTGCCTGTGACCAATTCCTTCCAGCTGATGTTGGGGAGGGCTTCTGGGAGGCTCTGCTTTTTGTGCATTCACTTTCCTTTCTCCCTATAGACTCATGTTTCCTCTTAGATGTGGATCTTTGTTATCTCTATTTTTTTATTGAAGTTGTCGCTTCTTTTCTCAAGGTCACAGCTATTCTTCTTTTAGCTGTGTGCTACTGTGTTACCTATACTTTCTGCCTTCCTAATAACATTTAGACCTTACACAAGATAATTTTAGCTGAATTCATTTCAGCTTGTACTGAAAAATAATAGCAGAAAAAGGAAACTGTGCACAACCAAAAAGTAAAGGAGGTGGGAAAGGCTGTTTAAAGCATAGTTAAAGCTTAAAATTGAAGTTGTCAATGCTTTTTCTGTAAACTTGGCATAACAACATAGGCCCTTCCAGGCTTCACTTACACTCTTCCCAAGTGGAAAGCATTTCCTCAGAATTGCTATTGTCTCCAGATGAGAAATGCTCCTTCTTTTCTTGCACATCTTACCCTTACACTCTCTTTAGCCATGTATCTCCCACAGAGTTTTCCCAACATATATTAAAAACTACAGCACTTCTTCATTTTGCTAATTTATTTCCTTCCACTTGAATAGCCAACTGTGAAAAGGTTATAAAGTCATAAATTTACAATTACTCTGGATTTAACTGTTGAATTAGTATTTGAGAACACCTACTATATGTGTGAGAATGGGGAGGGGAGCAGAATAAATGGGAAAGTAACACCAGATTGGTATTTTAACATAGGTTTTCCAAGACCTTTATTTTAGTTTTATTTCAACATCAAGTTCTGTTGACATATATGCATTAGGAAATGGAGGAAGTATAGTTCAGCATATCTACTTTGCAGTGGGCTGAACTTTCATACACTGTAGGGAAAGTTTTAGCCGTGATGCACAGAAGAGCTTTTGTCTCATGCACAACAAAAACACAATGACAAAATAGAGTTTTATGGGGATGTATACCAAAGAGTTTAGCACCATGTAGGTGAACTAGATTCCATTTACTTACACTAGAATATAGATTGACAAGGAAGAGGAACATTAGCTCCCAAGACAGGTGTTAGAAAATAAGAGACTGTCCTGCATTTTTGCACTGTGGTGATTTTCCTGGTTTACTGATCTCTTGTCTAGCCTAGATAAAGCATTTATCACAGATTTGAAAATCCATAAAAATAACTCAAAAGCATGGCAAAATAAAGATAATCATGTAGAAAACAGACTGTGCAACATTCTGCTTCAAATTGCCATTGAAATTCTGCTTCTAGTGAATACAGGAATGCAGAATTTGCTAGAAACTCCAGCAATGCTTTTATTTTCATAAATGTGGCAGATAAGAGGTATATGGTGACTAATTATGACTTCTGTGTTGATTTTTTTTTCTCTGCTGCAAAGCCCCAAAGACCTAGAAGTCAGATACAGAATAGTAACATGAACTTTTGACATGCAGCATGTTGAAGGTGTATAGGTAAAAAGATGACCCATTGGATTAGGAAGTATGGTGATGCATACTGCAGGCCTTGAGAACAAGAGCATAGTGGAACCTGGCTCACATCTGTGAATGTTGCATGGTTATAGAATCATAGAATGAGGTTGGAAAAGACTTCTGAGATCACTGAGTCCAGCCGTTAACCCAGCAGTGTTCACCAGTAAACAGTGTCCCCAGGTGCCACCTGCCACCCATCAGGCAAGGTCAGCTGCAGAAGGTTGTTCAGGGCCATGCCCTGAATGTTGAATATTTCCAGTGATGAAGTCACCACACCTTCTTTCTCTAAGCTGCCTGTGTCATTATCAGACCACTGTCACAGTATAAATTTTTTCATCAGTCATAAGGTATTGGGGTTTAGGAATGGTGTTCCCCAATTTAGTGACCCCACCACAGCACTCCAGTGTGCTGCTCAATCCCACCGTGGTGGGCTGGAGAGGAGAACTGGAGGCAAAAAATGTAAAGGTCACAGGCTGAGATAAAAACAATTTGCTGAAAACAGAAATGAAATAAGGAAGCAAACAGTAACAGCAAAAATGATAATAACAGGGTGTGCAAGGGAAGTGAATGACTCACATACAATTTGCTCACCACATGGAGCCCGGCAATACCCAACCACCCGTCAGGCTCTGCCACTGTGAAGGGAGCCCTTGCCCCATCCCTGGAAAGTGACATGAGGTGGTATAGAATAACCTCTGGGTCCTGGCCATGACCACTCCTGGCTACTGGAAGAATTAGCCCTGTCCTGGCTGGAATTAGGAAAAAGGGTTTGGAAAAGAATTTGTGACTCAAGTCCCAAGAATGGCTGGGTTTCTGTGTTAATAATTTAAAAGCAAATATGATCCAGCAGTTGGTGTAATGTTTAAGGCACAGTATTATATGTATAAGTCAAAACTGTTATAATTATTTCTTTGAATTATTTCCCTTATGTTGTTACTTATTTAGCAAACAGATCTAGTCTGTTCTTTATCTATTCTCACAGCATAG
>VYXC01006175.1:0-12632 GCA_013397175.1 Platysteira castanea | reverse complement strand
GGGCAGAGGGGCTGGAATAATGGTTTTTTTGGGTTTTCTGTGCTTGTTTGGGTCTTTTTAGTGTGAAGGGCAAAATATCACAATATGTCCACTCCAAATCACACAAGCCTGTCATTTCTTAGCCTTGCCAAAAGAAGAAGAATCAAACAGCCTCATAATTTATGCACTTCAGACATTGAGAGCTGCTCTAATTTAGTTATAGATGTATCCAAATACATTTGTTTTCTTGTTACATATAACAGTGCATTTTTTTTTATAACATGTGTAGGTCCTTCAAAATGCAAAATGCACGAAGCCCTTTTTATATGGACTAAAAAAGACAGTCTTTCAGGAGTTTGTGTCTAGCATGTCTGCCTCGGTTGGGGAAAAAATTCACACAAGTAGGAAAAAATGCAGTTTAACACAGAAACTCTTTGGTATACTAGTTAAACAAGTTAATGTTCATAACCATTTAATTAGGAGTATTATCCAGGGAGGAATCATGTTAATATACTTCTCTGCATGGAGAGGGAGCATTGAGATTGCAAACACAAGCTTGTTTTGTTTGTTTCTTTAACTTAAAGAGAAAAAAATAAAAAGGAATATGGATATTAATGGATATTAAGGAGTTACATGCAACCAACAAAAAAAGAAAACTTGAGGGACATGATCTCACACTGTAAACATTTTTAAGAAAACATCTCAAATGAATAACAGGATTTCTTTATCAGTTCTGTGGACAGTAAGATGAATATAGTTCACAAAAGCCATTGGAAGGAGATAGTGGTTAGAACACATTTAAGATACACATAAATGGTATCAAATATATTTTAAAAGAGCATTAGAAGCAGATGAGAGGAAGACTGAAGGAGTGGTGTACTTTATGCAGAAGAGTAAGCAAGTAAGTACAGCAGTGGGAGTAGCCTAAGAAGAGCTGCTACAGAAACAGACCATGAACATTGTAACACTAACTCTAGTGTTTGAAAGAATAACATATTCACGCTCAGCCCCATCTTTATGATTATCTGTTTGGTACAGGAGACTTTTATTTGTGTATGCTTATCTAGAAATCTTACCTACAAAGCCAATCTTCAATCCAAGAATATTATCTGTAATAATAACTGTAGTAGTAGTAGTAATAATAATAATAATAACAACAACAACAACAACAACAACAACAACAACAACAATAATAATAATAATAATAATAAATCAGTCAAAATTGTATTATGTTGATCAAACACAGGGTTTGAAGAATTACATATCAGAATCACCCAAATTACTTGATTTGCCTTTACAGACTATTATTTCATATGCAGATTACATTCACTAAAACATTTTTATTTTATTCACTTTTATTCTTTACAATTGCATTTCCCATTAAGTATTCTGTAATCTGGTGATGAAGTGATTAATTGTGAAACCTCTGAATCCTGGTTAAGACGTTAATCATTTTATGGTAAATTAGCTTAAGGATTATTTTTTTCAAACTTAGAGGTTTCTGTTGTCTCTGTGTTCTATCTCACTGCTGCTTGTACATGAAGAAAATGACAATTTAGGTGTAAAAATATTGCTCTAATGATAGAATTTTGTTACCTACATCTTTGGACTAGTTTTCATTTCTGTTCATTGTTATTTTATACAGTGATAATTCCAATATTTTACTAAAATATTTTACTAAAAATTACAAAATATGTACATATTCATGCTTAACATGTTTTGATTTCAGAAAGTTTCATGCCTAAAAATACAATTAAACTTCAGTACTTTTGTGGGGTTTTAGAAATTCTCAGGTTGTACTTTCTGATCAACTCCCTTTGTTATCTTCTGGTTGTCATTTTCAGCCAAAAACAGTTTACACAAAGACAACTTAATACAACAGAAACTGACCCAACAAGAGCAGGACCAAAGTCTGTTAAAATCATTGAGGCAAATTAGTGAACCATTAAATTTATGTAGTTAGGCTTAAATATACAAGCTACAAGTGCATTGTTCAAACACAATTTTCTATAGTTTAAATCCATGCTATGCAGTCACCTGAAGAGCTAAGAGGTCTGAAGGATCTCTGTTACTCCCTTTACCCTGCAGTGTCTTTTCGCCCCTCCATCTTTCTTTCTGCGTGAATTTCTATACAGAGGCACCTGGCACCAGCCAACACCACCTTATGTAGAATAGATCTGATTCAATAATCTTATCATCATATAATTGTGGAATGGTTTATTATCATATAATAATCATGGAATGGTTTGTGTTGGAAGGGACCTTAAAGACCACCCAGTTCCTACCCTCCCAGCCATGAACAGGGACACCTTCCACTAGACCAAGTTGCTGGAAGCCCCTCTAACGTGGCCTTGAACACTTCCAGGGATGGGGCATGCACAGCTTCTCTGGCCAACTTGTTCCAGGGCCTCACCACCCTTACATGAAAGAACTTCTT
The DNA here is from genome assembly GCA_013397175.1 of Platysteira castanea. NCBI lineage: Eukaryota > Metazoa > Chordata > Aves > Passeriformes > Platysteira > Platysteira castanea. Next base: position 10,216 of record VYXC01006175.1, on the reverse strand, counting down.
CCTAACTTCTAATCTAAACCTACTCTCTTTCAATTTGAAGTCACTGTCCCTTGTCCTATCACTACATGCCTTTGTAGAATGTTTCACTCCAGATCTCTCGCAGTCCCCTTTAGGTAGCTGAAAGGCCACAATAAGGTCTCCCCAGAGCCTTGCCTGATTAAAGACACAAGTGTGGTGAGATTAGTATATTTCATACTAGAAAAGATAGAAAGGAAGAAGTAGAGGTATGGCAAAGTTGTGTGTAGCATAGGAAATGAAGAGTGTTCATAGTTTGTTCAAATATGATAAAGTATGGACATCAGCTATAACTAGAGAATAGCAAGTTCAGAGTGAACAGGACGACATGCTTCTTTACACTGTTATTATTTTCTAAAGGTGTATTTCCTTGCCAACTGACAGTTCAGATGCTAAAAATTACCATAGTTATAGAAACTTCAATGAGGCCCATTCACACTAAAAAAAAATTCAAAGGCTTTTATGCAACATAAGAGGATGTATCTGGAACCTGAGGGACAAAATTCTGGAGAAATGATACTATAGTTTTGCACTATTTTGATGTTTTTCCAAGATGTCATAATTAAAGAAAATAACAGGCTAGAAAGATATTATGGTTGGTATTGTGGCCCCTCTTTCTGTGTTCATTATCTAGGTCCTTAAATACAAGTGTCTTACCTAAAGTAGAAGTCATAGCATCTAAATAAGGGCCAAAAATATAAACCTCACGAGTCACCTTTTACAGTAACTCCTATTTATTCATCAAGTCTTTTGCTCATAACCTTATTTAAATATTGCATATCTGAGGCAATAACTAACCACCTTATAATCAGAATTTCAAGATTAATTAATCTCATTAAAAAATCTGCATCATTATATAATCAGTGTAGCTGTATGGACCCTTATCCCTTTTTTTTCCCTAAGACTTTGAATCAAGTACTATTTTTCTTGATGTTCATTTAATGATATGTAGTTCTGTAAACATACTTTCTCACTTTCTTTCAGGTTAGTAGTAAGGAAAACAAACTTTTGAATAAAACTGCCATTCTCTTCCCCCTAAAGATAGCCTATCGTGGGTTTGGTTTTTTACGAAGTCTCATTTTGCCATAGCAGTGTATGAAATAAACTGTTATGATTACAACATTTTATATCTAGAAATCCCAATCCAAATTATTTAATGTGTTAATAAAATCTCTTGACATTCTAGTGTGGTAGAGAGGCACTGTTTTTGCCCAAAGGAGTCAGAAGCAAAATGAAAAAGAGAAAGTGCATGTTAACTCACTTAGGAATAACAAAAAGTTTAGTCTGTCAATATAAGGCAGTAAATCTGTCTGAAGAAGAGCTTAAAAATAAGATAGAATGGAGAACTGGAAAGAGAAGAAAATGGGAAAATTCAGACATTACATTCAAAGAAATTTATATTGCCCATGGGAAACTCATCTGTATAATATCAAATACAAATGAAGATTTCTGGGCTTGGGTAGGATCTTAAGAATTTTCTCTCACAATTTCAATTGAAATACAATGAGTTGCATTCTATTATTTCTTGTCATAACCTTCATTTTTAATTTTTAAATGGCTCTGATTGCCATGATTTTGTAGCAAGGTCACCCTTATCATATTAAGAGACTCTGTAGACCAGGAGAGTTTAACTTATAGTATGTACGGTAGTTAGTACGAATAGGCAGACTATTGAAGGAAATAAGAAGACAAATGCTCCATCATGTACCTTAGATTTTATTCACCAGCTAATTAATACTGCAAGTTATTCTAATAAATTTCTAAGTGCTGAAAGATAGGCGTGGTGTGGGTTTTTTTGTTTTTGGATTTTTTTAATGCACTAAAAACCTGTAAAGAAACAAACAAACCAAAACTAAATTTGAGAGAACTAAATTGGAATAACTATTTCCTGTTTGGATTTCTCATTTTGTATAAGGCATCTATACCCCATGTATGGCTTTCATTTTCATAAATAGAAGTGTAATTTAAAACACTTAGGTGAATGCTGTACATCGGTGTGTTCTCTGTGAAATCTGACAGTTCCACACCCTTTCCGAGCTACACCTGAAAGAAAAATTAATTTCCATACGATGCCTCAAATGGCACTAGATGTTCATACATGTGCAACTGAATCCCTTCCAGAGATTCCAAGAGTGGTTCTGAAGTGCTAAAACTTATGACCCAGGGTGGTGCCTAAAAACTGAGCTTATGACTCATATGACTTTTTAATGATTTCATTATTCTTCTAGCTTTTAAAATTTTATTCTTTCTGTGTCAAGAGAGGACATTCTGAATATATGAATTTTTCTTGTTGTTTAGTGGTGCACCGTTGAGTCAGAAGACTCTTCTTGAGTCTTTCAAAAATCAATAATGTAGTTCTGCAACGTATGTCTCAGTTCACTTGCTCTTATCAGCCTTCATCTGAATTTTTACTGTCTAGCTAGAATATTTACTAGAATATTAGAAGTGATATAGTATGATGGAAGGTTGTTTTTCAAACCTTTCTGTCTTGCAAAACTTTGCAACAGTAAAGGAAGAGGTGATTTGGAAGGAGCATCTCTAAGATCACCAAAGGCAAGTAAAGTGAGCTTCAGCTAAATGGCTGGTTTTTGTCAATTTTTATTCACAAAATAACATAATAATAATAATAAAAGAATGAAACCTGTTTCTATTCAGGACTTACTTTGACCTGTAGAAGTTGGCTAGTGGTGAGCATAGTTTCAGTGTTAGTGTTAAGGCTGAACCAAAATGAGTAAATCCCACTGAAGGTCAGTATTAACATAAACTCAGTTATGAACTAAATTTCTAGGACAAGACCAGCTTGTTTTTCACTGTGAACAGAGCCACAGATGCAGGTAATGTAATTAATATGATTATGGAATTGTTGCAAAGTGTCCGCACTCACTGTAGGGATGCACTGCTAGAAGTAGTCTCATTTTGCCTTAAGTGCAGCTGGTAGAAATTTTACTGTGGATTGCAGGGAGATTACAACAGAGATAAACTGCATGAAGCTCTAGAAATAAATTACAACCGATAACAACTATAATCAATGCTTACTCCGTTAAAAAAATCTGAAAACATTTTGTAAATGCTGCAGCACAGCAAAATTGTTATCACTATTAGCAAGAGTGGATGATTACATTAAAAGGAGTCCTGTAGACTACATGGAGCAGAAACAGTTACACTAAACCAATAAGCTTAAGCAAGCTTAATTTTAATTATGTTTTTTTGTTCTTAGATGGTTTAAATCCCTGTGAGATGTGAATCCTATAAAAAAATATTTTGTTATTTTCAAAGTTTTTCTTCATTGCCCTCTCTTCAAAATTTCTGTGATTTTAAGTACTTAAACACTTAAATTTGTACTTTAATTTCTGATTTCAGAACTTGAAAGCTTGTCCAAGAATCCTTATAGGACTTTTTGAAATTACAATTAACACCTAAAAGTCTTCATACCATTTTAACAAAAATAAAATATTTCATAAGTAATCTCCTATTCCAAAAATAGAAAAATATCCAAAAATTGGAAAGAGACAGAATAGGAAAGGAGTTAACTTTTTTTTTCCTTCTTCTTTAAGCAAAAATGAAATGGGAAGATATAAAGGACTTTTATGATTCCATAATGGCCAAGATGTGTTACACTTTTGCTCATAAATCAAAGGGTTGAAAGCTGCAAAAGCTTCAATACCGAAGAGAGTTGCTCAAGGCCAGGAAAATGTCAACCTTTCTTCAAAGGTTCAACAATACACTTCTCCTTCTCATCTCCCATGCAGGCATTATACCAGTCATTCAAATCCCTGGGATGTCTAGGATACCAACTCTCATATACCATCAAAAATACTGGGTCAACTGTGAATAAATGTAACAAAAAAAGAGAGAGAAAAAAGGGCTAGAGAAAAAAATGAGTAAAGTCTGTACCTGGATGAGTGTCATGCAGGTTTCTTTGGTGCCACAAGAATACCCCCTATATTAACACATGTGTTCACTTTTAGTAGAATGACCCAGCTTAAGCAAATATGTGGGGTCAAAGATCAATGTAGCTTTACTTAGAACATCAACCAAATATTGAAAAAAAAAAAAAACCAACAAAAATCTGTGAAATGAAACCTTGACCTTGTTATGAGCAGAAACCTACAAATAAAGAAATAATCAAGAATTCAGCTAAAATACCTCATTAGTCAAAATAAACCTCACCTTATCTTAATATTCAGGTTACTATCCAATTTTTCTAAGCTTTTATTTTCTTAGGATGGACCTTAAGATCATGGTAACTTTTCTTAAATCTAAAATGTGGCTGCAAACTGAAAATCAAGTCAGAACAAATTTTCTTCCTTTGTTTAAAATGAAATAGTTCTGCCTTTGTTTTAGATTAAATTAAACAAATTAAACAGGACAAATTTTGCAGAGGTGGCTTTCAGCAGATGTTAGAAAAAATAAATAATTACAGTTAAATTCCTTTTCATTTGAGATTGCCTTCAGAATAAGTTCTTTTAGTTATGCTGTACAGATTTCATAGACTTATCCACACTTCCTTACCATCTATGTTCTTCACTGGCTTTCAGAAAACACATCTAGCTTATAGTCAGGTTCCAAGGATTCTTTAGGATGTTCAAAGGAAAAATCTTTAAAAAAGATTATAAATTTTAAAAACAGGGATATACAAAGAAATACGCCCCTCATAGTTCTATCATTTGTTGTATATTTTTAGGAAACACAATGTTTAGTGGTTAATAAGGGTGCTTCACTTGTTTGTTGCTTGATCAGGCTTGACACACGGCAGAAGTCAGACAGGAAATAACAGTTTTATTCCAAGTTGTCCATGCCTCAGTCACCATATGCAGGAAAATCAAAATGACAAGGTGAATTATAATCCAATTCTTTTTCATATATAATCTACAGACCACCAGAGTAAACTAATTTGAATTTACAATGAAAATGTAAAACAATAATAGTCACTAGGCTCTCAGCAAAAGTCTAGTTAAACTAAGTTTTCAAATTCTTTTCAGAAGACATACAAATGAAATTTTATTTTCTTAGGCATTTCAGTTGCCTTCATGATGAGAGAAATACCAATAAACCTGCCAAAAGATTCTTTAAATTATTTACCTAGTTTTCTTCTCAATAAATGAATAAATAAATAATAATTTTAAGTGCCTAAATTGTCTTTATGAAAATATCAGGTAGATGTTTTCTGCCATCTTGAATAATAATCTTGAACAATCTCACTGAACACTGTCTTCTTGATCTGCAGATATACTTCAGTGTTTTGTGTCCGTTCCTATGGAAAACAATAGATTTATGCAAATCTTTTTCCTTGTGATCAATGAATGTCAAATCAAGTAATATTACTGACAGTAAAGGAATCAAGGCACTTAAAACTGTTTGTCTCTCTGAAGATTACATTTTTCTCATGTACGAAAAAAAATCTTAAATTGTTCCAGAAACATGATAATAAAAAAGACTCTGGATTGTATTTAATTTGAAGGTCAACTACAAGTTTTCTTGGTTTGTAAGCAACAGCTCAGTCTTCTGAGGACGTCATTCAGTGATGTAATTGTCACTGAATAACAACTGAATCTTATATTTTCTTTTTATTTTTTTATTGTCAGAATTAGGCAAGTGGCCATGAGTACTTCTGGAAAAAAGAACTTATTAACAGCTAAAAAAAGGGACCGTAAGATAAGATATAGTTCCCTCTTAAAAACAGAAGAGAAAAAGAATTTGTGTAGCCAATACTGCTGCCTGATTTATGATTTTGATTTACAGGCAGTTCAGTTCGAGTAAACAAGTTGAGTGGCAAAGAAGACCATGTTTGTTCAACAGTTTCTGTGGAAATATACTTCTTAGCACTTCCTTTTTCTTGCACTAGGTCATGGCACACTGGGATTGCTTGTATAATAAAAGGTCTCACACATTCCGTGTTAAAACTATTCCATAACAATATTGTCAAACAATAAAGATTATAAAAGAATGTCTAGACCACTATTGTGTGAGAATTCTGCCATGGAATATATTGCATTAGTGTTTGTGGGTATAAGCATGCATATATTAATATGTGGGTGTGTAGAGAGGTCAAAAGGTATACTGATATGCAAGCTGAAACCATATGTCAAAAAGGGATCTTTTATAATAAGTCTTCAATTCTAATGAAATCAGTGTACTACTTCCTAGAACCTAGAGCATTTTCTTCTACCTTATAAAGCAAATTAGCTATCTGTACATTGAATTATGTAAGTGACATGAGAAACAATAACATCATAAACTCTTGTGGAATATTCATTTGAGTTGTAAAGGTCTGTGCTGCTATTTCTATACCAAGTTTCAAGTCAGGCAAGACAGCTTGTTTTCTGCATTAAATAAGCTTTCAATTAAATCTGTCTTGTATGATCTTTGCTTGGGCTACAGGTCAGCTGCTAAACCACTGCATAAATTATTTTTGAATCAAAAAATATTATATTATCTTCTTTCTTGCTAGACCTAGTTTTAAACAGTCAGTTTAGGAACTCCAGTTTTATAGGTTTAATTCTTCTCAATTAACTGAGAGACCAGAAACACTATAAATAAATTATTTCATTTGAGGGAATAGCTGCGTTTTCTGAAGGATTTTGCTGGTAGCAAAATAAGTGGGAAATAGTCACCTTAGAGTGTCACACATGCATCAAGTGTACATGAACCCTTCCAGCACATGTACCGACAGTAAGCTAAGACTTCAGTCATCCACCTACCACAAATCAAATGGACTGAATTTGGATTACAACCTAATGAAGTTATATCTTTTTTCTGTTAAAATAAAAGTAATCTTGACAACTGTTGATTTTAAAATTTCTTTGTAATCTGATTACATCTACCTAACAAAAAAAACAAAACAAACAAACAAAACACAGCAAAAATTTATAAGTACACCATATGTATGTATGTATGGTCTTCCCATCGATGTGCACATATTACCTCTTTGGAACTTATCTCATGTCTCCAAATGTTGTATAAGAGTAGATGAGCCAGAACACAGCAATTTTACTATGTAAAAATTGTCTGCTCTATGTACCAGAACAGGAGTCAGACTACATACATCAATCTTAAGTATGTTCAGGGATGGTATTGATACCTCAGGTTTTAACTTTTATGTTTTTCAAATTCTGTATCACCTAGTGTGTAACTTAAGTTCCTTGTAGCTCGTTAGCTGCTCTCTTAGGTCAGGTAGACACAACAAAGCTTCTCTGAGCTTACTATTCAAGGACACTCAGACTGTTCTACGCCCAAAACTGTAAACCAGAGCCCCTAGAGAGGTAGAGAAATTGAAGAAATTAGATCATTAGCTAAAGTTTTAATCGGTTCATTTACACTGATATGCAAATGGACCAAACCTATAAAAGTGTGAAGAACTCATGACTTGTCCACCTTGGGATCCATTTTGGAAGCAGCGTCTGGCTCCCCAGAAGGCCTTTCATATAAATACCTACCTTTATTCCCTTACTCCTGTCTAGTCACTCTTTCTAGGCAGCCACTCAAGGCATCAGTATTGTGAGAAAGGCACTCTTGAAGAATGCACTAGAACTATACTTTTTTGCACCCTGATCTCTTGAAATCTTTTGTTTGTTTGTTTGTTTTTTGGATACAAATGCTACAACTTTTAAAAACAGCATGGCACCTGGACAGTGATGATCATGTATCTCTTATCAAGGCAAAAATCAGGAGTTAAAATCCCATTAGTTTAATGAAAGAGTGTTGTGAATGAATGAAAAATAAGAGCAGAAGAACAGAAATAAAGTATATCAATCCTGCAGTAATAGAAGTCTTTGTTCTCATATATGTACCATTTAGTGTAGATGGATATGAACTTAGCTTTTTTGTCAGCTTTATATCTAGTTATTGGATGTTATGTGACAGTTGAAGGTGTCCTCTTAAATGAAAGGATCCATTTCTTTTCTCCTTGAAAAGAACATAAAGTCATAGGCACTTCAGGACAGAATACAGTATTTGGGACAGAAGAACTGACAATCGACATATCTTAGAATAAAGAAAATCTGCAGTGCTTCATTTTAAACAAAATGTAAAGTAGCAAAATGAATGAGAAATATGAAATACCCATTTACATAACTAATGACATTTATATCTATCCAGTAGTATGCTGACTATAATTCAAGGGTACGAGAACAAATTATTTCATGAAGTTAATGCTTTCGTTTTGTGTTCTCAAGGACCCTGATGTTGGGACTAGGTTTTTCAAGACTTAGAAAAGGATTAGAATTCATCAATACTGTAAGAGCATGGAAAAGATTGATTCAGTGATTAATCTCATGTTAAACACATGGGAACAAAACAGCTGAGTGTATTTGTCTCCATAATCCCTTTTCCCAAATGTAATTACAAATGGAATTGATCAACTTGTGTGTTTCTTCTGAGTCAGTAGTAGACACATTAGAATTGCTAGGCTGTATAATAACATAGTACAGATCAGCAGTCTTCAGTGCTAGAGAAAAGTAGCTACTATTTTGCACTACTACTAGCACTGTATTTTAAGAGAAATTTTAAATTTCAAAATTTTTCATGGAATATTTTCCAAAGAAAATGTCAATTTTCTTAGAAGAATGGCTTTTATAATGTCTAGAATATCCTTTGCATACTGAATATCTTCCCCTCCTAGGGGGACCATTTTTGTTCTATGTATTAAATACTTACTGAGTTAGAACATTGTTTTCCACGGCTTCAAGGGAGTAGAGACAATACTAGACAATAATCACTCTCTTTTGTAAGTAGCTTTTTGCTACAAGGTGAACTTCTACTGCTGCCTTTGTTACTGCTGCTTTCTGTGGAAAAGAAATAGAGCAGGCATGGAGCACCACAGGTAGTAAAATGATATGAGGGGAAATGCTGTCTTGAATCTTAGAGTTGGTTGCCTAGGTTTTTGAGAGAAGCAGAGCTGAGCATGTTTGTTTTCTTCAGGGCATCTCATTGTTTGTGACCTGATTTTTTGCTTTTTTGAGGTCTGTTCTATGACCCCAGGACCCTCATGGACTCTATGGGCAGAATCACTTGTTCACCCCAAAACTTTTTCATATAGCAAAAAGCAACGCAATGCAACACTGTGCTACAAATGTTGAAAAAAATTTGTTGTCCTAATTCCTACCTATTTCATACTTTGTGTTTCCCCCCACAACCCTGCAAACAAGCAATACTTCACTAAAGTTGTGAGGTATAAAAGCTTGTGTGCAGTGCATATGTTTTCTCTGAGCAAACAGACCTTCATATTATGTTTTAAATTCTATTTTTAAGTGTGCTTATCAGTATTCTAACTGCTGTCCATTAGAAATTCATTTTAAAAGACAGCTACAAGATGAAATAAAATTTCGAGTGCTTAGGTTTAGGTTAAATGATAGAAGCTTCTCTGTTCATCTGACACACTTAACAGCTTTATGATTTCCTTCTATGTTCACCATTTACATCTGGTAGAGTTCCAAGCTATCTTTCAGTAGAAGTGCAACATGTGCAGTTACAATTTTCTGGTGATTAAAAGGTTACAAATCAAAAATACAATATTAAGGAAACATTTAATCTAATTAATCTGATAGAAAATATAGTCTTTGACAGTATGCTTCTGATCAAGATTTTTCCTAAAGATGAAAAAAAAGCATAAGAAACCCCAAGTAAACAAATTCCAGTTGCAGAGATTAATCTTTTCTTTGTACCTTTTACTTTTTAACAGCCATGGTATATTTCTCATGATTATCCAAGGATTTAAACTCTGAGAAAAGAGCAACTATATTTTTGTTCCTAGACACATTTGCAACCCCAAAAATTCCAGTTTGTATGAAAAAAATTACTTACTATATACACACAGATATACACATACATATACGTATACATATGTCCTAGATTACAGTGTAAGATGTGCCCAAAAAAGTATTCTATTACCATCTTCATGTGCGCAAAAAGGTATTCTATTACCATCTTCATGAGCTGTTGAGACCAGGTGGGGTGGTGCTCCCTGCCTCCTCCCTCCGGACTATCTTCTGTCAATGGTCCCAACAATGCCTTACCACATAACTCATAGATAACTCAATCTTGGATTATCTCCTGTTAATGGCCCATCAAGGCCTTGCCTCATGACTCACCATCCCATTGTGAGATGCTCCGCCCAGGGGGAAGGAGCCAAGCATTCCCACCAGGATAAAGCCTGGGGTTTTGGAGCAGCAAGGCGGAGCTGTTTCCACTGGACTCCCAGAGG
>VYXC01006079.1:17836-42343 GCA_013397175.1 Platysteira castanea | reverse complement strand
ATTGGTACAAAATAATTCTGAATACCACTATTATTTAGTGTTATTAGCATAATTTCCATGAGGAGCACCATGCTTTAAATAGTGTGTAATACATTTGAGAAGATCATGTGATTTTGGAAAGTTATTATTTTTTCTTTGGAATTTAATTTTCAAATGTCACTGTTAGTGATTCCAAAATTTCAAAGTTCTTATGAAACAATAGCACAGAGCTGAGGGGTTTTTTTGGCTTTCTTTTTCTTATTTTCAGTTGCTATAAGAAACATTACATGTAAAGAAAGCCATGATGTCTGTTTTTTGCCAGAAGCTCCAGAATCTTGGAGTTTTATCAGAAAGAGAACTTTGTAAATAGGCCATGCTGAAAGGATTTGGCAAAAATGAGGTACTGACATTAATTATTTAGCTGAATAAATTAATGTCTCTTTGCTACCTGAATAGTTCTATCCTTAATATTTGTGTAAATGTAGTTACTGATCAGAGGGATGACCAAGTAAAAAAAATCAGGGAGAAGATACCCTAATTTGTGAATATGCTGTCTTGCCCTATTTTTAAAACCGAGAATGTTAATTTTGATACAAAAGAGTATGAACATACAAAAAGAAAAAGAGAAACTAGGGGAAAGGTCAAGGATGAAGTATTTAGCAATTCTGGTAAGTACATATAGCAGTCTAGAAATCTCTGTCTGACACATCCCACTGCAATACAGAATAGAGGAGAAATAAGAACTGCTGACTTCACTCAGGAAGCTTGCTGTCTGCTGACTCACTGACTCACTATCGTTCACATCCAGAAAAAGTGGTTCCATATGAGAAGAAGACTTCACAATTAGCTGAATAGTTCTGAGGAAAGTCAAGGAAAAAACCAAGGTTTTGAGTGTAAAGTAACAGGTTTTAACTCCCCACAATATGCTTTTTTTTAAAAAAGGCAGCCTAGGTAGAACAGAATGCTGACTAAGCTTAGAGCACACCTGCTTATTGCAAATAAAACCTGGTTGTGATAAAGTAAGAAAAGTTGAAGAAACACAGATTTTTTTGTAGGTATCCGGAAGAAAGACGAGAGATATTTTCATAAGTAAAACTAAAGTAGGTTCCATTTGCTTAAGGTGCTAAAGGGAGGTGCTTTCCTTATAGGGAGATGCTTACAGACGTTCAGAAAAAAGGTTTTCAGAAAGTAGTTTCCCCTGGAACCCTCCCACTGCTGGAGTAGAAAGGGATGGATATTCAAATGGCTGTCTGCGTGGCTTTAGATTCAGTGCCTGCTTCCTGGGATTTGGGTGAAAAATTACTTGCAGAGGTCTCTGGTTGTTCCTTCTTATGTGAAGCTGGCAGCAATTTAATGAAATAATTGTTAGTGGCTGTCTGTCATAATTCTTATTTGAAAAATCAATCACAAACTTAGCACTATTTACTTACTAAGCAGCTAAGCTGGGGTGAATTTATAAACCTATTCTCCTAACCTCTTAAAGGAAGAGACATCCTGTTACCTTTTTTAGCAGGCATGTGGTAACTTAAAGCATTACTTTCTGTTTCCTCTTTGTATCATCCTTCTGCTTTTAAGCTTAAATATAGAAACCTGATGTATCTGGCAGAAGAAAGAAAAAAGCCAAGGAAGCCTGGAAGGAGCAACAAGTTGGCTTGACAGGACATAAGAAGAGTTCTCTGGCCTTGAGTTAGCTTTTTTCCTCCACCCAGCAGTTGTTGGTTACTAGAGCTATGAAATACACTTGTTTGAAGGGCCCTGAGACCATCCCTCCTCCCGGGGGTTTGGCTGCCTCAGGGTCAATTTAGTACTGTTGAGGATTATCTCCTCTCTCTGGTAAGCTTGGAGAGGTCCATCCAAGAGATATCCCTTCTGGAGAGCACTGCAGAAAGTCCTTAGCCTCCTGTGGGAACTGACCTAAGGTGTTGCTCTAGTGATTGGATCCTACCTGAGCTGCAGCTGCTACTACATCCCAATCTTGTCTATGCCTGGCCTTCAGCCAACTAATCTAGGTCCAGATCCTAGGCCACAGGATGATGTCCCATCCTGACCTTGGACCTTCCTCATCACTGTGGCCCTGTCTGGTGATCATTTGTTATCCTTACAGGGCCTGATCCTAACTCTGAATTGCTGGCTTGTATTCCTGGCTTTCCCCAGCCCTGCCTCATGACCTTGAACTTGCCTGATGTCCTGGGCTTTGGGTAAGCTTTTGGTGTCTCCTTCAGCTCCCAGCTCCCCTCCCGTATGGAGCAGCCACCCGTGCAGCATGGTGTCCTCGGACATTCTTGAACTCACAACCCCGGCAGCCAACCTTCTGTGAGGAGGGATGCACTTGAGAAGTTACATTTGCATACATTAGTGTGTGAGTTGACATAGGCAGGCAGACAGAACAACCACAAACTTGTAGCTTGAACTCAAAGAGTGAATTAATTTCCATTACCCTGTGAACCAGGGTATCCCCAAAGCAACACCTGGGCAGAGATATACAAGTGGACATGCAGGCACTCTTAAACTCAGTCCATGCTAGAGGATCACTGGCCTGCTCTTCACATACGCTTATCAAGAATGCAAGGTCACTTGAGCAATTTACAATCCTCCTCTTCAGTCTTCTGCTTTTTAATCTATTCGCCACAAAAATGAGTATATATATGTGTGTAAAAATTTGATCTTTATTTTGGTGTTTGAAGCAGTCTGATAGGTATCCTGGGAGATACTGATACTGATAGGTATCCTGGGAGAAAATTGTGCTTGTGAACATGCCTAACAGTCAGCACAATGAAAGGTGTCTGTCTAGACCCAGGAAATTAGGGTTTTCTATAACCAGATTTCAGTCTGACCAAAGAGAGGAACTACAACAGTCTATAACTGGTACCAAAGGCACATATGCCTTCCAGGAATATCCAAGATATCTAAGATTATCTTAGATATCCAAGATTATCTAAGAAAAGATATCCAAAAACATCTACCCGAAAAATCCAGTTGCAGCTTCACCTGGCATTAACACACTCTCCAAAAGAGCCTGATGGCCTTGATCATTCCATTAAATTCTTCCTTTTTGTAGTCACCCTTCCTTGTTCTTTACATGTTCCCTTGTAGGAATGGAAGATGCAGCTCCTAAAAATGATGTTGTTCTATACATATAATTCAAGTTGGCTTTACCTTAGTCCTGGAACATCTTGTGATCACAGTTTCACTGTCTTACTGAAGAGTTTTTGTAGGCTCAATACCTATTGTTCATTTGGTTACAGAAAAGGGCTTTACAAAGAAAGTATCAGGATACTGTGCCAAGCCCTCATTCCCACTGTTTCAAAATTAAATCCTAAGAGACCATTCATATATGATGAGAATGTAATTCTTCCAAGTTCTCTTCTGTGATGATTTTATTGCATGATTACAGTATTGTACAGGTGAGACTCAGCTTCTTTTTGTTTCACCAATGCTGATGGAACAGATTGTTATCCTCTACTAAGTTGCTTGAGTTTTAGATCTAGAAGTTGAGCTTATTATTTATTCATTAACCCATGTGAGGCAATGTGAGATGAGTTAACAATGTTATTTAAGCTATCTGAAACAACCGGGTTTAATTTGATGGGCGTGGATTGGGGAGTATTACACAATTGTCTCCTTTGGCAGATCTGAGAAGGTGTTGACATCTCGTCTATGTACAGAACAGGAGATACCTGGGAAATATTAAAGTAGCAATTTCTTCTCCATTTCTTTGTATCCTTTTGTCTTTGCATTTAACTTGCCAGGGCTTCAGAGAAATAAGAATTCAGTGGTTTTGTTGACTAAAATGCCTTTCAGTTCCTCTTCAGTGAACTTTGACAGGCTTAAGAATATTGTCATCATACCCTGAAACAAATGTGGTTCCTCCTCTCCATAACAAATGAGAGATTATTATCCATTAATTATTTGTGAACTTGATACAAGTGGGTACATTAAGATGGGTAATTGCTGAGCTATCCAAAGTAATTCTGAAGGCTCATGACTGATGGAATTCTGCCCTGGTGGGCATGTGGAAAGAAGACCAGATTCTTTAAACCTTCAGAATATACTTAACAAAATAAAGTCTAAGTGCTAATCTTCTATCACTTACAGAAATTCAATTAAGTCTGTAGAGATACCATTTTTTTATTCTGTTATAAGTGCTTTTCTTCTCCTTCTGGACTCTATTTCAGTTTGTTACAGGTTTGGACCTTTGTGGACTTGCTGATGTCTGTATTCCTGTTGTTTTAAGTGGAAACAGAAGCTGGCAAAGAACCACCTCCAGCATCTGCTTTCTTTGAACTTCAGAGGACAGAAAATTGAGAAACATCTTTCCACATCCTCATGCAAGTTGCTTGTTATCTGCCTTGAACCTGTAAATGCAAGCTTAGCTAGGCTTAATCTTGCCAGAAGTAAATTAGGAAACACTCCCAGAAAATCCTTTGCCAATAAATCTAAGGAAGAAGTAACCTCACACAGCAAAATTAAGACAAACATCTTGGGAAGGTAACCTTTACCACCTGCTCTTAAAAAGAAAAGGAAAGAAGTATTCTTAGATTTGCCTACTGAATGTACAATGTCAGTGAAGGTATAGGTTTCACACAAATATACAGATAAGCTATTAGGCTTCTTACACTATCCTACTGATATAAAACCTACAAACATTTGTCCTTCATTAGGACTTTTAGTTAGTTAGTCCAGATGAAGAATACTTAGTCAGATTAAAAAAATTTTCTCCTCCTGTTGTAAGATAAAGCTGTAAGAGTGCTAGATTACATATAAAGCATAAAATCACAGAACCATAGGATAGTTTCAGTTAGAAGGGACCTTAAAGATCATCTAGTTCCAAACCTACAGAGGACTATAGATCAAAACTTTCCCAAAGACTGAAGGTCACTGAGCACATCTCATATTTATTTGTTAATAACAAAGTGAACTCCTCATTTTAATTTTACAGTTGAGAAAATTAAAGCACTAAGAACTAGAACTCAGCTTCTGAGGCAGCCTGGTTTTAAATGTCTGAGTTGGACATACCTTTCAGACACACTGAGTATCTGGAAACTCCAGTTAGAGCAGAGGAAAATTTGCTCTTGTGCAAAACCCTGTTACCTGTACCTGCCCAGGCTCCCCAGTTTGAAAGAAAACATTACTACATTATAAAGCACAGTAGGATATGAATCTGAAACCTGTTATATTAATATTATTGATTTATTACATTGACCTTACTGCTGGTTTTGAGCACTGGGGGTGTGTGGTTCTGTTTCTGAGTATCAGAATACCATTCAGAAGTAAGCAATCAATTAAACAGAAGTAAACAGCAACCCTGCGAAAATATTTTTTGAATTATATGGAGAAACAAAGTAGCTAGTTATAAATTCTGTAACTTAGGGTAGGTCTACACTGATGAGCTCTGTTTCCACAGCCTTATGCTCCAGTCTGACGGGAAGCCATGCACCCCTGTTAATAAAATGAGATACCTAAACTCTCTTTCTTACCGGATCTGGTGAATTTGAAAGAAATGGCATGCTACATATAGCAATAAAAACTTCTGGATCACCAGTTTTGTGTTTAGCAGTACAGAATCTAGGGAAGACTCCCAGTGTTACCAGTGGATTTTGAACCTTGATCTGCTGCTTTTCATTCCCCTGCATCGCTGACCAGAATACATAATCTTGTGTGCACATGGAATGATTCTGGCATCCCATGCATACATTGCGCAGTACAATTAAGCAAGCATCTAATAGCCTGATTTAATAGTAGTGTTTGATTTAGCAGGCTGGTGAACCCTGCACTTCAATAAAAGATGGGTCATTTTCATTGATTGTGGCAAAACAGTCAAGTGGACTTTAACCAGGGTTTGTGAACCTTTCCGTGCATGAGTTGTATATCAGTAGCACGTATTCAAAGCAAGTATCTTGCCAAGAACACAATTTTCAGTGCTACCTAGGGACTCTAAAATGCTTCTAAGAGAAAGACATTTAGCCTTGTTCAAGAAAAAATGCTACTAAGGTGAGGAGATTGTGGAAAACTTAAGAGTATCAAGAGTATCTTCCACAAATGTGGAAGCCTCTTTGGGTTCCAAAAAAAAGAATGTCTTCCACAATGTTAAACCTGAGACTTAATTCTGTCTCCAAAGGCTTTTGCAGCAAGATCTTTTGCAGCTAAATCAGGATAGAACCCATGAAGTCAGTAATGCCAAAATGATTTCCAGCAGCTGTCTGTCTGGCCCTCTTTTCCCTTTTTGTATCAAGTAAAGGGACATGTAAGTAGAGAAAGCTTGGATGTTTTGTAGTGCACTCATCTTAGATTTCCATGCAGTAGATAAGAAAAAATATACATCTAGTAAGGAACCTTTTGGAACTTAAAAAAGGGAAACTCTCAGCTCCAGACGAAAAAGAAATAATTAGTTGCTAATAAGTGTCTTGTTGCTAAAACATAAGAAAAGAATGTGGTTTAGGTGGAGAATTACATGAAGTATCTCAGGTTTTGTGGTGGGAAGGTCTTGTAGTAGAGCCATTAGAGTTTTAATAGCTATATTTTAATAGTTATATTTTAATTAGTTATTAGTTATATTTATAGTCCTAGAACTGTTCCTTAGTTCTAGATCAGGGCCTGGATATTTTTTTCTGTCTGTTTTGTATCTACCAACAAAATCCTCACCCATAGCTTCATGTCCTGACTTTTAATGAAATACAATTTAACAATTACAGGATCTCGTTAGCATAAATACAGTACTTGATGTATTGTTTAACTGATGGTATGTAGATAATTGCCAAACACCTCAGATATTTTTCTTTCTGATGCTAAGTTATTATGAAGTAATTTGTCTTTTAAAATAGACTGCTTTATTGATAACTTCTGTTATGGACTCATCTAGTATGTTTAACTATGTAAAGGGTGAATTCTAAAGGGGTACACGTGGGCTGATAGGTGTTACATGTCACATGAGACACAAAGGCCTGCTGTTATCTTTCTGAAGGTGAAGCATGACACTACCACCACAACAATTGCTGCCTAGCCTTTTGAGGACATCTGGCAGGGTTACAGACAAACTGCAGCCAAATGAAAAAAAAAATTCCTGTACAAAATATAAATATGTATAATGTAGGATCTGTCCCTATCAAGCCAGCATGACTTAGTCCCACTCCTTCTTCTTCTGTCTTAATTAAACATACCACATCTGTTGTGGGGGGTGGGTTTATCATGCCTGTCTTCCTGTAATTGATGATACTGCTGCTTGCTTTTGCCTTTTTTCAAGTATTCTGAGGAGAACTAATTTTGACCCAGTTAGTCTCTTTCGAATCAGATGTCAGGTTAACTCTGTTACAGCTGAAGAAGTAAGAGCAAATGATCTTTGGACAGCTAACAGAAGATAAGACACACATAAAGATAAGTACATTCCAGAGAAAATCAAGTATGTTACAGAGAAAACCTGCAGATCATGTTACTCAGAAAGAAAAGGTGGGAGTGCTTTATTTTGGGCAGAGCAGAATAAGGCTGCTATTCTTTCTAAGTACAATTAGTGTGGACTCACAAAAGAAGGATCAGGCCTCACAAATCTGATATACTCTTCTGGAGACAGGAAAACTAAGTGAGTCACAGCAGGAAAACTATTGACATGATTAATCAAGACAAGGGGAAAGCTTTTCGTACAGGAACATACAAAAGGTTTAATGTTTATTTGCCCAAGGAGTAAGGCAAATAAACAGTTTAAGTGAATAAGAAGTTAGTTGCAAGCTCAAGGACAAAATGGTGCAAGACAGGATTACAAAGACTAGAAATGAATTACTGTGAGGCTGGGAAGAAAGGGGAATAGTGAGAAAGCTGAGGGAAAATAGCTTTTGACAATTGTGTTATTTGACAATTAACAGTCTCAGGGTGTCAAACACAAGTATGTTGATTCCCAGCTCAGCAGAGTCACTTGTATCTCACATGATAAAGCAACATTTATACACATGTAAAAGAAAAATGTGCTTTGAATATTAGACATCTTTGAGGTCAGATGAACTAGTGTAATGAATTGAATTGGTTATTTATATTACAGACCCTGAACCATCTATCCTTCACAGCTACAAACACCTTCTTTTGCTTTGTGTCCCTACAGCTATCCTGACTGCTGGGAATACTTCAGTGCTGGTGCTACTGGCAAAAACTTGAAGGAGAGAAGGCAGGTCAGTTTTCTTGTGCTTCTAGCTCTGTACTGAGACCCTCAAAGTGTGGCAGGAGGCAGTCCTTCAAAGCCTGCCAGCTTCCTAAGGCGGTGACTGGACACAATTTGTTGACAGCTCCAAAGGGCCACCCTTCTCTGCTCTCTGTTTGCAGAACAAGGGCACAGATAGTTTCTTATAACATGGTTAGGAGTATGACACCACTTCACCGTTTGAACAGTCATCCTAAAGACTGAGAAAAGTCTAAGTCTAGCTATCTCAACATGCAAGCATGAGTACTTTTAAATAAAAGTAGCTTCAATCTGTTGGAAGGACTCTCAGTCCCCCATTTTCTGAATTTCCAAGATACTGCTCCACCTGTGAGGCCAGGTGAAGATCCCTGTATAAGATCTGGTTAATACATGGACACTCTAGCTATCAGTCAGTCCTACATCAGCATATTAGACTACACCTGTTCCTAAAGCAATATCAGCAGACTACTCAGGTCCCTTCAGACTTAGCACTGCTCTCCCCTTCGGCCTGTCACCTTGCTAGGGAACAGCTGATATGCTGTTCACTTGTCTCACGACAAGTGGAAGTACCTGCCACCAGCTGAAATCGTTGGTCAGGGCCTCAGTGGCATGGACAGGGCGTACTGTCCCTGCCCAGCCTTCCCTAGAGTCTCCCACATCCCGCCATTTCAGCTTCCCAGGACTGCCAGCCCCTGCTCCAGTCCTGCCACAGCAGAGTCGCTTTCTGCCTCCCCTGAGCCCTGCTGGGCCCCGGGGTTGATGCTCCAGCAGCTCCTCCACTTGGGTGTACTAAGATGGTGAGAGAAGCTGAAGGACCCATGTTATCTCTTGCTGCTATCTCTGTCAGAGCTGTGTTACAGAGCTAGAAGGCTGAAAGCTGAGATGTTCTGTATCATGAAGGATATTATAATGAGTTTAAAAGAGACGCACCAAAGGATAGATAGGTTTATTGTCTGATCCATAATCTCATATCTTTAATCTTTTTTTTCTGCGGTTATGGATAGGTAGGTGGACATATTCTAAAATGTTTAAATGGACTTGGATGGATGAATGTGCTGATGTGTTACTGTGTTACTTCTTGAAAGAATGAAACTTCTTTCATGAGATGCATTACATGACTTTAAACATCTGTCCTTAACTCATGGAAGAGGAGGGTAGGGTATACTGTTATGGCCCACTTCTTTTAGCAATGGCTGGAGTGTCATGCTTTTGTATTATCCGCTACTACTGCTTTTCTTGATGCTGTCCTGCCTTCCTCTTCTTCAGAGACCACACCACTACTCTGTTTTATGATATTTGAGGAATTTGGTCCATTCAATGGACATAATGTCATCTTCCCCCCCTTCCTCCCCCTGCCTGCCCCTGTAACCAAGGCAATGTTCTCAAGAGGCGAGTTTCTAGATTTTCAAAACTTCAGATGAGCCTCTCCGAGTTTATAAAATACAGAGGGGCACCTAGATGAGAAGAAAAACGTGACCATAATCTACATTCTTAGCCTGCCAAGGACTGTCAAGGGGTTGATACTATCTCTAGTTACTGCACTCTGGCAGAGTGTGTCACTGGGCTGTGCGAGTCTCAGGTGTTTCTGAACTACAAATAATCGTGCTACCAATTAATAAATAAATCCCTGGAACAGTCTAGAATTCCCAGCAGAGACGCCCCTGACAAAGGGGGTTAATTAATTTAGTGGTAGCCATGGGTACACTGAGTGGTTTACACTTGAGAAGCCACGTGACCGGGAAAAGAAACAGAAAGCTCTCAGATGACAACAATGTAATGAAAAGAGCGGAGTGCCTGTAAATGTTCGGTATGCATGCTTGCACAGGTGTAATAAATCTGTTCAAAGAAGTGAAGAATTCTGATTTGTTCCATTTTTTCTCCTCTGCTGTCAGGGGAGGTTTTGGTTGGGTATCAGGCAAAGCTTATTCACCGCGAGGGTGGCTGGTTACGGGAACAGGCTCCCCAGGAAAGTGGTCACAGCACCAGCCTGACAGAGTTCAAGAAGCGTTTGGACAATGCTCTCAACAACATGGTGTGACTCTTGGGCATGGTGCTGTGCAGGGCCAGGAGCTGGACTCGATGATCTTTGTGAGTCCCTTCCAACTCAGCATAGTCTCTGCTTCAGTGAACCGGCGTTCCGCAAGACCAGCTGCACACGAGCTCCCTTCCCTAAGACGCTGGCGGACAAGGCAGTGCCCTGCCGCTGACCGCCGGTGGGGTCAGTGCGTGTCCGGCCCCGCCCCGCGGCGGCGGTGACGCGCGGCGGCGGTGACGCCCCATAAATAGCGGGGTGAGGCCGGCGCTCCCCACGCAGCGGCGGCGGCGCCCGTGCCCGCGACCCTGCCCGTGCTCCAGTCGGCGGCGGCTCCGGCTCCTCCTCCCGGGTGAGTACGGCAAGCCCGGTGCCCCGGCGCGGGTCTCGGGCGCCTGCCCGCCCCCCGGGGCTGACTCCGCAATATGGTGGAGCCTGGCGGCGGAGCGGGCGGGGGCTGCGGCCCAGTGTGCGGCGCTGACCGCCTGCCCGCCCCTGCTGCCCCCGCTCCCGCGGGCCCCGCCGCCCAGCGTGCTTCGGTGGGCTGCCCGAGGTTCTCCCGGGGCCAGAAAGTCCCGAGAGCCTCGTCCGCCCCCAGGAGCGGCGTTGGAATGCCCCGTCCCGGAAGCGGCCCGTGGAGGCACTTGGGAAAGCGGTGCGCCTTCCTGCCTTGGGTACCGCGGCGAGCCAGAGCGGGCGCAGTGGCTGCTGTGCGTGGCTCATCGCGCTGCTTTCTTTCACTTCTTTCCATAGCGAGGCGGGAGGGTAGGAATGAAGTTTGTGATGTAGCCTATGTGCTTTCCTCTTCAGAACCTCTTGCTGTCTCTGAAATACGCTTGGACTTGGACGCCAGGCG
The DNA here is from genome assembly GCA_013397175.1 of Platysteira castanea. Classification (NCBI taxonomy): domain Eukaryota; kingdom Metazoa; phylum Chordata; class Aves; order Passeriformes; genus Platysteira; species Platysteira castanea. Next base: position 31,315 of record VYXC01006079.1, on the reverse strand, counting down.
TCTTGCTCAGCTGCTCCAGAGGAGTGGATCCGACTTTTGCTAGGGCTGAACCTATTCAAGGGGTCTCTGAAACTGTGCAAGATTCTAGTTATCTTCCTTGTCTTTAAAAGCAGGAGTACCTTCACAGCCTAACTGTGCTGATTTATTGACTAAAATTCAAATGCGTGCCCCATGTGGATGGATCTTATGACACTACAAATATTGAATAATCCTTAAAGTGACGGCCCTTCTTCCTTCAGAGGCCAGATGCTGTGCCGTTAGCCTGTTCGCCCGTTCGGTACCATGCTTTTCAGCTCACAGTGAAATTCAGTCGTACTCCAAGTGATCTGACTTGTAATGCTGTGTGAGAAACATAGCATGTTCCTGCGGGTATTTAAATTCTTGGTAAATGAAAAGAAAACTTCCTTATTACTGCTGTAACCCTCGTCTGTTACTTGTCTTGCTTGTGTGTTCCCTGTACAGTGGTTAATCTCATTACAGGCATTACTTTATGGCACGTGTATGTTAATATGTACAAATATGCCTGCAAAATGTTAACAAGATGCCTTTGTCCTTGTTCCCTGTTATGTAATGGAAAGAAGTTTTTAGTTTACCTCAGATGGAATATTAAAACATTTCTTTTTTGCTGTCATACACTTGAGACATAAAACTGCTGTTGGGTCTTTGACAAACCTAGCAGTAGGCCTTATAAAGCACAATCCTGTTGAGGATGAACTCTTAGTTTACCTTTTTGTTACCTTCATTTATGCAGATTCTTCTGGAACTCAAGTGTTATGTGAAACCATTAATGAGAAAAGTGCTTCTTGCAGATTTAGTTCAGTCTGCATGTGTGCATAGGATGGCAGTGTGTTTCAGTGTGTTCTGCTTGTATGGTGCTGCAATACCCCGCTCCTTCCATAGGGTTCCTGTGGGGAGAGCTGTTAGTATTTTCTCCATGGGAATACATGTTGGAATGCATGTTGAGTGCTGTACATTTGTTGAATGACCAATGTTTGCAACTTGTTTCAGTGGGGAATGTGTAATAATTTAGTCTAAATTAGCATAAACGAGATTTATTTCCTGCAGTGGGGAAATCCAATGCTCTCTTGTGTTACAGGCAAGCTAACTTTATAGCAAGCAGAGCAGAGTGAGCCTTAGGTGGGCTCCCTAGAAGATCTAATCTGATTAAAGCTATTGGTGGTGGGTTCTTTGTCTGACTTGGACATCTTAAACTAGATTTTTAGTGACTTGTGCGCTGGCTTTTGTTTGTCCTGGCTCAACAGATAAATCCAAGTATGCCTTAATTCTTCTAGAAAAATAATTTAATCCACCAACTGGTTATTCATCAATGAACTTCTGTACCTTAAAACCTGTCTTGTGCTTGTGCTGTACTTGCATTGCCTAAACCAAGTTTTGGATTTGTAAATTGTTACAACAAAATCTAATTCCTGTATGCATGAATATGAACATCCTGATCCCATTAAAATGGGGTGGATCACAAGAAGGTTGTTAGTTTCAAAGTTTGGTGCTTAGATGAAGCAGATATGATGCTATAACTCAGATATGCTTCTTTCACAGGCTGTGTAAGATTCAAGACCTGAAAAAATGGCATTGGCAGCAATTGATCCACAGCAGGTATGTCTGAGTTAATCCCATGATTTCTTCATCTAGATCAGGAAAATAGGAGCCAACTAACGCCTTTCTCTTTTAAACAGAACATTGTATCGAGGGTTGCCAACCTTCCTTTGGTGAGCTCCACCTATGATATGGTATCCACAGCTTACATTACCACAAAGGATAACCATCCTTATCTGAAGTCAGTATGTGAGATAGCAGAGAAAGGAGTGAAGACGATTACATCCGTAGCCATGACAAGTGCTATGCCCATCATTCAGAAGCTGGAACCACAAAGTAAGGCAAAGATGAAGCTGTTGATAACTTTATTTCAGATGATTGTTTTATATATCCAAATGCACTTATGGTTTAACATGATCATGCTGGTCTGGAATGCTCTTTTGGGTTGTTGACTGAACCTGTTGCCTGGCTTCTTGCATAACTGATTAAACATTGAAGAGACTTAAAAAAAAAAGATAATAATCAAGAGTGAAAGCAGATTCCAGATTTCATAATACTAACTTGATTGATGACTTGATGTATGAGATGATTACGCAGTCTCTTGCTCAACACTTTCCTCACCTTTCACCTGGTTTCAAATGCTACTGCTGTACTTTCTTACACTGAGAACTGGTTAAATTTGGAAGCTGTGTCACAAGGCTGTTGTAACCAGAAACCTGGTTTCAAAGAATGGCAGAGGGCCAGGTGTTCCAGCTTCTTCTACCAGATGGTTGTACATTATCAAATAAATTTTCTCTGCCTGCAAGTGAGGATTTTTTTCTGGCACTGTAAATCTGTGTTGTTCTTTGGCTTTCCTGCCTCAAATCTCACTGAGAAGAGAAGGAAACTACTTTAAGGCTGTTGCATGAGTTCTTTTTCAAGAGGAATTTTCAGTTTGAGTTGTTTTACTAGGTGAAGAAACAATTAAAACTGACTCTTGTAATTTCTTTTATAGTTGTAGTTGCCAACAACTATGCTTGTATAGGTCTAGACAAAATTGAAGAGAGACTGCCTATACTGAATCAACCCACTGACAAGGTAAGTTTATGTATTTATATATGCTAAGCAGAAGAACCATACACCCTTCTTCTCTATTATCACTAAAACCCCAGGGAGACAGATTTCAAAAAGCTGTGCCTGAAGCACAGCTTGGAAGCAATGAGAAAGTCAAAGGTGTATTTGTAGAACTGTTTGTTGCCTTTGGGAGACCATTAGACTTTTTTTTATTATTATTTTAAATTTCCCACCACTTGACAAGATCTTTCTCTGAGTGCAGTTCACTGGTGGGTGTCTTAACTCTTTTTCTCTTTTCTGCTCAATGTGAAGTGCCTGGATTACATTTACTGAAGTTTTTTGACTTGAAGGCTGCATGGCAGTTGCATTCTTTTTTTCTCTTGTACATATTTTTTCAGGGCAAAACTTTTCCTATCTAACCAGTACTCGTACAAGCTTTAGCATAAATTTGTTATTTCCTGGATTATGTAGCTCTCACTGGTTAATATTTTTAGTAAATCCATGTGTGTCCTATGGCAGGTTGTTGCCAATGCCAAGGATGTAGTTGTCGGAGCCAGAGAAGCTGTAACAACCACTGTGACTGGTGCCAAGGAAACTGTTGCTCACACGATCACTGGAGTTGTGGGCAAGACTAAAGAAGCGGTGCAGGACAGCGTAGAAATGACCAAGTCAGTTGTCAATGGAAGCATTAACACTGTCCTGGGAAGTCGTGTGGTGCAGATGGTGAGCAGTGGCATGGACAGTGCTCTCACGAAATCAGAGACCTTTGTAGACCAGTATCTCCCACTTACAGAAGCAGAACTAGGTAAGACCAATTCAAGGTTCGATTTTGTTGGAATGCTTATATTGGAGGGAAGCAAGCAATCATCCATTTATTGCTTACTCATAGTGGGGAAGGGGGCATGCGCTTTCCAAACTGCCTTTTGCCTTGCTGGTTGTAATAGCAGCATCTTCACAAGGAAACAGAATGAAAGTGAGGATTTCTCTGTAAGGTAGTCTATCAGCCTACCCATGGTGCTAAAGGACTACTCAGCAAGCCCAGTATTCAGCTGTTACTAGGCCGGTAAAATTGTCTCAGACCTCTTAAGTTTTCCTCCAATGATCAGTTTGCTTCCTTTCTTAATACCTAGAGAAAGAAGCTGCAAACGTTGAAGGTTTTGAAGTTGGAGTCCAAAAGCCAAGCTACTACGTTAGACTAGGATCCCTGTCTTCGAAGGTCCGCACACGTGCCTACCAACAAGCCTTAAACAAAGTCAGAGATGCTAAACAGAAAAGCCAGGAGACAATCTCTCAGCTCCACTACACTGTTAGTCTGGTAAGTTTTAAGCTTTCACTTGATATATAAAAAGCATATGTTGGCATTGTTTTTAGAGTGAAGAAAACAGAAGAGTCACAGGAAAACTGGGATTGCTCTCTGACCAAATGCATATTTTAAATACAAAGCATGTGCCATTAAGAGATTTTCATCACTGTTCAGGAGAGTTCTAAATCAGGCTAAACTCTGAACTACTGAGCCATTGCTTGTACCTGCAAGCACTTCAGAAATAGAAGTGACATGTTTAAAGTTATTCCTGTTTTGTAGTGCTGATTTTGCACATACTTCATTCAGTGAAGAAAGCGTCTTGCAATCTAGAAACACATCAGTCTTTTAAGTCCATTTTATTAGTAAAATTTCGAATTCTTTTGGGATTTGCTCTCTCTTGCTGCTTCTATCTCTGAGCATTTCTGGTACTTCAGTAGCCTTATCCTAGCAACATACTTCTATGTACATGACAAACTGCACATAGAGTCATGCCCTTCTATACACTTTCAGTTCCTCCTGTAGGATGCCAGTGGGGGAGGGGAAAATAGTTGAGGCAGAGAAGAACACTACATAACATCTTAAAACTGCTTCCAGTTTTCAGTTCCTTGCAGAGACTAAACACACTCTTATACTCTCCAAAGTTGTTTATACTGAACTTCTGAAGTATTTTAAAAGAAGGTTACAAAACAGTCAAGGTAAAGTAGCCCTAAGGAACTGTTTGGACTCTTGGCTCTACTTCCTGATTTGGCTGTATTTCAGATCGAGTATGCCAGAAAGAACGTGAATAGTGCCAATAAGAAACTTCTTGGTGCTCAGGAAAAGCTTTATCAATCCTGGGTAGAATGGAAGAAAAATACAGGCCAAAATGATGGTGATGATCTGCGTAGTGCTGAGGTAAATAGATGTAAATGTACACCAGAAATAAATGGATTGTATCCCATCAAGGTAATTGCAAACTAACAGTCCCTGAAGTGTGCAACAGAGAAGTTTATGTGCAAATGTGGAATCTGGATGCTGAAGCTCAGGGCAGATGACTTCTGAAAAGTAGAAGACCTGAACTCTTAAATGAGCCTACTTCCTGCAAACACTCTGGGGTTCATTCTCCTCTCTTGAGAATGCTCATCCTGTTTAGCATGTGAATCTGTGTTGGGATATCTGTATATAGATTAGCTAGAAACCACTTGTCTGATGTGTCCAGACCAGAAGTAATGATTTGTCAGGAGTCTTAGGCACAGACTCACTAGGTCCTACACATAGCTTTCAGGAGTGGCTCATTGATTAGAATGTACTTGCCTGCTGTGGCTTCTTATCCAGAGTTGAAACAAGAATCTGCTGGACTGTTGGTGGGTAGAATCTATCAATGTTTCTTTGCACAAAGTACTTGAGTGTTGAAGAAATATCAAGTACTTTTATGTCTTTGATGCTTCAGACTTAAAACCTGATTTATCTGCTATAGCTTTATTTCACTTATATCCCCCTTACTTTGCTTGTTTGTGTATCTTGAGCAACGTAAAGCTGCTACAGTCATAAAAAGACACTAATGTGCTGTTATGCTTCTTCGTTATAGCACATTGAATCAAGAACTCTAGCTATTGCTCGGAGCCTCACTCAGCAGCTTCAGACCACCTGCCTCACACTGGTCTCAAGCCTACAGGGGCTGCCACAGAATGTGCAGGATCAGGTTTACAGTGTTGGGTCAGTGGCAGGTGATGTCTACCAGAGCTTTCGGTCAGCATCCTCCTTCCAGGAATTATCAGACAGCTTTATTGCAGCTAGCAAAGGACAGCTGAAGAAAATGAAGGAGTCTCTGGATGATGTGATGGATTATCTTGTTAACAACACACCTCTCAACTGGCTGGTAGGTCCCTTTTACCTGCAACTGCCTGGCATTCAGCATGCTGAAAGCAAAGGTGAAGGGGAGGAAAGTCCCAGCCAGAAAGACAAACAGCCTGAACTCACTACTGAATAAACTGCATAGCACGTGTGTACTCTGCTGACTGACCAAACAAGTGGCCTTACTATGTGTAGCTGTCAAAAAAATCCATTTTCACCATTTTTTGGTGAAAAATCCATAAATACGGAATAGGGGAATCTACAGGCCTAGGCACTCTTACACATGGGCTGTATTGTCCTGTGTAGTTAAGCCACTCTTAAAAATTCAAATTAGACTCAAATGCCTAAGTATTGGCATCTTACAGTTGTCAAGATGCCCTGTTTGTCTGTCGAGCACCTCACTGGGCTTCAGTGGTATTAATACCATTAGTCTAAATGGAACCCACCTTTGATTTGTTGCTTAATCTCTACTAGAATGATATAAAGGCCTTACATACTATGAAATGCATTTAAAAGCTCTACAGGCTAGCTATGTACACTTAAATGCTATATCTGCTACGGATCACACATTTGATAATTATCAGACTATCTCAGAGTCTACTGCTACACAATTCATGTCAAAAGTTCTTTGAGTGCAGAATGCCAAAGCTGAAAGTGTGGTTTCTGAATGAGTCAGCAGGAGTTAAATGCTATGCAAGTGTTAACATTAAGTGTATAAACTTAACTATTGTATAACACAGTAACTTGACTACAGAATCATAGAGTATCTCAAGCTGGAACGGACCCATAAGCATCATCAAGTTCGACTCCTGCTGCTTGCAGGACTACCTAAAAACTAAACCATATGACTAAGAGCATCATCTAGATGCTCCATGAACACTGTTCCAGTGACTGACCAAATAATTATCAACACATTTTTTAATATGCAATATAAAAGCAAGATTCATGCTGTTTGTACCCAGGTGCCTGCTGTTGTGTGTGTGTGTGTTTTTGTAGCCATTGTTTTGTAACTCATTTTTGTATGTTAGTAATAAATGCTTTAGTAGCCAAAGCCTGTCTCCTTTGTTTTAAAACAATCTAACTTGCTCTTCTGTGACTCCCTCAAACTGGGTCCAGCAGAAAGCAAGCTTGACATGCAAATGAAGTAGATGTGCACTGAAAATGTTTGTGTATGTATTGATAGATAAGATACTGCTGCAGCATTTCCTTCCTTTTGAATTTCTGTGTATCCGTTCATTGAGTCTTAGCTTTACTGCTGCTTTTGTTGATCCTTGCTGTTGTCACCTTTAAAGATGGCCTAAGCAGTGAGCTGCTGGATGTTCTAATATTGAAAAGAGATGGATATGGACAAAAGAACCCTCTCCTCCCTTCACAGTAGTTGTTGTGTGTGCATGACATGGCCATCTACCTGCCTTGTCTTCTGACTCCCTATAAAGTGTTTACTTCTCAGCTGCATCACCAGTTTTAACTTAACTTTATTTATCCTCTTGAACTTGAGTGACAAATGTACATTAACACTCAACTACTTGGGTGGAGTTGTTCTCAGTAAATCCTGTGAACCCCTCCACTGGAAAAGAATTAGTCACTAAGAAATAAGCTTTCTTGGTTTAGAGCTGTCCAGGTAAGTTGTATCTTTTTTCCTGATGCATGCCCTATACTACTTTGGGTTGCAAATGTCTAGTGTAGCAATGCCAGCCACCATTTTCAAGGAGGTCACCAGATAGTGTGAGATAAAAATGCAGTTCAGAGAGAGCTTGTCACATAGTAACACATTGCTACATGGAACAATACCTCCACCTGGCATGATATAGGCACTAAAGCAAATTACACGTCCAGTCTTCTAATGTGAGAGGGTTAGCTGTTAGATCAGGGTTGGCCTAGAAGTGTGAGGAAGACTGTTTTAAGCACAGTATTAAACAAAACTATAACAAAACAAGATTACAGATAAAGATTCTGTAACTTCCAGCTTTAAACATTTACTTTATGTAAGGGAGATGTTTAACATGAAATTAACATGAGATCCTGGGACTCCTTTTCAGCTAGGACCTGAGTTAAGACTTTGGGAGACAAAGTGCTTTCAGGAATTAACTTCTTTTTAAGTTGACTTTAACTATTGCATATGTCCAGCAAGAATGTCCTTTTAATCTCCATTCGTAGTAATACTTGTAGAGTGCATCCACTGTTGTAGATGTGCTCAGGAACCAAATGGAACTAATTAGGTGTGGGAGCAGTGTGGGCTGTTCAGAAAAGGGAATTCCCATTTTTCTAGGTGTGTTAGCAAAGTCTAATTGGTCTGGTACTTCATCCTGAGGTGATCAATCAAATACGACATTCAAACTTTTCAATGTCTTCTAAGGACTGGGAAATGAACAGCATCACCTGGCATTAGTGCAGGAGCAATACATTGTGTCTGTTCTGTCTTATGTTACTGGTTTGTAGCCTTGCATGGCTGTCCAGCTTTACTAAACCTCAGCAAGCAGGTAAAGTAGGAAGCAAGGAAAACTTGTTACCAGCCTAGACCTTCAAAGCACTACTCCCTTACCATGCACTGCTGGGTAGCTTCTGTTCAAGTTACGTGGACTTCTGGCAGCTGACCTACATCTAGTGGCTGTGAACAGTGCAAGGCCAGGTTAAATGCTTTCCTAATGGTTGGGCTCCTGTGTCATGCTGTTGTGATAGATACTTGTTTTGTTGGACGCTGCCGAGCCCCCAAGTGTTTTTAAGTTTTTATCCACACACACTCAACCCTCAACCCTTCTCATCAGAATTAGGAACCCTTCCCTAGTGGAAGAGAGGGCTGAATAACAACAAATTGGTATGTTCCTGATTTATTGCATGGAATATAATTCTCTGACTAGGATTATTAGATTTTGCTGATAAGGAGAGCACTGAATGTTTAAACTGATTTGCAGCTGTACTTGCATGGGTATCTTATTGCAGGTAATTTAGCACAGCATATTCCCACGCTCCAGTCTAACTGCAGCTCTACAGACAGAACTCGGTATTTTTCGCTATTGCACCTAGAGAGAGTGACTATTAATATGTTCACTGGAGGCAAGAATGATGCCTTCCAAAGCCTTATTTGTTTTCTTGCCACTGTTGTTTTTGACTGAAGCTGAGGTGCTTCCTCACAAAGAAAGAAGGGAAACCTGAGATAGTGCCGTGTTACCTGTTTAACAGCATCTATTAAAAAGCTCAGCTGCACTGCACAGAAGCTTGCTTCCTCTTAGTCCAAAACCATGTTTGAGGATATAGCTTGGGCTAGAAAGCTGTGAGGTTTCTCTGGAACCTTTTAAAAAAGGTAAGACCAGATGTGTTGAAAATGATAGGAAGTAGATTCAACAATTTTCAGCAAGGCAGGTAAACTAGATGAAACGGAAGAATGTCAAATGCTGCATAGTCATACAAAACCTGGGATGGTAAATAGAAGGTTAGAATATGAACATAATTATCACTTGTAAGGTTATTTAGGGTTTATTTAGAATGCAGAAAATTACTTCTCTTTTAGACATCACTCAAATTGTTCATGCTAGTTGACACTTCATCTTCCCAGGTGCATTTAACACAGGACTATTACTCTATCACTGCTGATAATTGTTTTTTACAAAAGCTTTCAGTATAAGCGTTTGTAAATAGCTCCATATGATATGCAAGTTTTGCAAACATATTTATAGCATTGGTCAAAGCCAAATTACAAGGTTTGTGTCAAGACTGGAGTTGCAGCTAATTTGCCTCAATCTAAAGAAAGGTGTAAAGCTTTTGAAATTCAAAATTATATTCAAGATTAATATTCAAATCAATATTCAATATTAATATTTTTGCAATAATCTTTTCCAGATCAACTTAGGGTAATATTTTTTAGCTAGTAAAATAGGTGAAGGGATTTGGGAACAACTGATGAATTATTTTTCATTATTTAAAAAAAGCAGTAAATACCACCAAAAAACTTTTTAAAAACTATCTAATTAAAAGGAGGAAACAGAACCAAACTTATTTTTAAGCATGATGGGTTATTAGTTTGCATGATCAGAGAGTCTTACATGCAGCAGCTTGCTGGAGGTACTGTGCACAGTGTTTTGTTAAATGTATTTCTTTTCGTTTATTGCCAATTCATGGCAATTTTATTTCTTTTGGATAATACAGTCTCTGATGACTAGAAATAAGTGCTTGTTCTGAAAGTTCAGAAAATGAGAATGTTGTGTCAAAATGCTAGGGGCTCAGTTCTAAAAACTTAGCAAGAAAAAAAATGGATTAAAGTTGTTAGTATTGACATTAATATTTGTATATGAAGACAGCAAAATGCCGAAGTATTTTTTTCACTGTTCTGTGTATGGATTTTGCAAGTCTTATACCTTTGTAACTGATTTACTGAATCATACAGAGAAATAGTATGAAGAAGAGTTATATCTAAGAAGAGTTATTCTTTTATTGCAAGAATTGATAGGAAGTTAAAAAAAAGCAGTGAGTTAACTGTGAAAAGTGGTGTGGAAGCAAAGGTCCTTTACATAAGCAATCCCGTAACACCAAGGGCTTTGCATTGTTTTAGTTAGACTGGTGCAGATGTCAGAATATGTGTTTCTAGTACAATTTAGCATGGTGATTCATACTGACATCCAGTCTGTTTTATTCATGCTGAGATTTGAAGTTCTTTCATGGCTATCAAAATCTTATGTTAAAGGAGTTAGTTTCTTCTGCTGCATGCATTAAGGAGATGAAGAAAGCAGAAACTTAAATTTTGAGCAATTACTCTGTTGTCACTAGGGACAGATCAGATACAAATAATAAAAGGCTCTTAAACATACTACAGAGAAAATTCTCAGTGGTCAGACACACTTACTGAACATGGTTGTGTCCTGGTCAGTGTAAATACATTTAAACCATCCATTTGGACACATTCTTAAAAACTGTATATGGACTATTTAGTCTTGTTAGGATACCTGTATTTGTACTGCAGTATGAAATACAGGATCATGTGCTGATAATGGGAAAACTTGTTGCTTTCTCTAAGTGCAGTAATGAGAGTTTTAGGAAAACTGCCATAAGCAGGAAGATGCAAGATAATTCTTGCTGGTAGAAAGATGTGTTTCCCACATTCCTAGTACCTTTTGATTTTTTGGGAAACAAAAATTACTGATCTTATTTTGATCAAACTTAAGTTCTCAAAGTGGTCCGTGCATGTCATGGTATTGTATTCACAGTAGTGCCTGGTTAGTCACATGCTGCTTAAGTCCTTCTAAAGATCAATTTTAATTGATAATTAGTATTTCAAAGTTCCCCAATGTCCAGTGACTACCTACTCTGTAAGAAACAGTAAATTAAAATGCTGTGCTGCATACAGCCTGGTAGCTGAAGCAGTAGTCCCTTTATTTGATACATTGTCCGCCCTTCTGACCTGTCTTCATAGCAGGCAAAGCATAGATTTTTCTTGCCTACTGTCTTTCGTTAAAGTAAGTCATAAGGTGTTTTGCAGTTAGGGAATGCATTAAAAATTAAGCTCAGTCTGTGCTGAACTTAAGTTACAGAAATGCCTACAATTTGCTGTTGCTTTGAATGTGCAGAACCAAAGTCCTGTCAAAATGCAGCAGTAGTTACTTGCTGATATTGTGTCTGGCTCCAAGTATGTCACATCACCAACATTAACACTAACCATAAATAAAACTACAAATGTGAGTATTTTTCACTTGGGGCAAAAAACTTTTGGTTATGAGTAAATTGCTTAATTATATCCCATTTTTCAGAAGTGCCTAAGTAGTCTAAGTCCTACTAAGGGGACTTAAGGGTTGGGACTTAAGCTCCTAAGTGTCTTAGCCAACATTTTTAGAAGTCTGTAACATCCATGTATCCACTGATGTCTCTGGCAATTCCTGAAACCTTGTGCTGCTTAACAGTACAGAATACTATACATGCAGTTAAAATAAAGGCCAAAGTGAACTTACAGTTTCAGGTATTTGTTTCCTCAGGAAAGGTTTGATGCAGTAGGCAGGCAGAGCAACACAGCAATCTGTATCATTCTAAGGACAGATTACTTTGTATGGTCCATTGCTTCTGTGAAAAGAAGAAAGGCAAAATTAGTTTAAAAACCTCCTTTCTTCATTTTCTAGTCACCAGTTTCACTAAATTTAGTCCACTACATTCAGCTCTTTTCCACCTCTACTATGAAATCCTACCTTCTAAGCAACTGATTTCCATCTTACGTAGTATTTGGTCTGTCTTAATGCTTCATGTTTCCTATGTCTGAGCATATTTCACTCTGTAATCAGGATGTTTGGTCTGATTTCTAGAGGTGCTGAGCATCTGTGTGCCCTCAGTGAAGGAGTACTGCACAAATGTGTTTAGTTTTATTTTTAAATTGATTGAAATTTCATTCCTACACAGGTTCCAGATTTCACTATTACAGACCTGTCTTCAGAGTCAGATGATGTCCCAGACATTTTGGATTTGGATGAAGAAGATCAACAGGACTTTTCACGCACAAATGGCCCTTACACGACAGGGCAAAGAGCTGAATAGAGAAGCATAAAAATGTCTTTTTGATACAATGTACCTTTGCCATGTTTAATCTAGATTTCTCCTTTTTAAAGATGAACCTGCCTAGTTTAGGGATTATGGGGATATTTTTTAAAAAAATCAGTACTGTTTCACTTAGCTGCAACAAAAATCTGGGTTTTTCAATGTAAAGAATGCTTGCTACATTAATTGGTTAGCATGGGTGTCAAGCTCCCATTCTACAAGCCAGGTATAGCCTAACCAGTGTATCCAATTAATCTGATATTTGTTGATGATTTGTTCTCCTGCTGGTAGCAGCCATGAGAACACCACAGTGCTTTGCATAAAGGGCTGCCAACAAAAAGGAGTTGATGAGGATTTGCCCACAAAATTTCCCCTTTCAGTCTACGTGAAAAGCAGTGCTGCATCTACCTCTTTGCTGCTGGAAGGGGTAAGAGACTGTCTATCTCAGATTTTCTCAGGTTCTTTTGTTAGGCTCTGCACCTACAGAGCTTAGACGCTTAGAGCTTTCCTTTGGCAAGAGTGCTTTATGCACAAAAGGACTTCCATTCTCTCCACATGCCTTCTGTGTGCAAATATTTTGGCCGTCACGATGCTATCAATTGTGGCGCCTGAGACTAAAAGGGCGTAAATGCTTCAATATTAAAGTGTTCCGGGAATAAGGATAGCATTTTAAAAAGAAAGGGGAAGAGACTAAAAAGAAAGGAAAAATAGAGGATCTAAAGACTTCGGACAAAAGAAAATCTGACAAACAAAGAGGGGTTGAATGTAAGGAGAGTTGTGGTGACAGTGGTTAAAAAAAAACGTTTGAATAAAATCTTAATCAGTTATTTGCTGAGGGCTGGTGAGTCCGCATTTGCTCGCACACAGTAACTTCACTAGGAGTTGGGGAGAGTGATAACAGGACTGGAGGCGGGTTTGTTAACATTTCTTTCCGAGGAGCGGGCTGACCTGCTGTCACAGAGACCTGTCCGTGTGGTCGGTGTGGCTGCGGCGGAGTCCCGGGAGCTGCGGCACAGCGCCGCTCCGCCCCGGCCGCGGCTCAGCCTGGGACACCTGCCGCTCTCAGGGCCTGGAAGTCTGCTCACTGAAATGCCTTGGAATAAAAGTTTGAACCGCACAGCCCGCTTGCCGGTGCAAATTTTTCTTGTTTGGTTTAGGGTTTTTTTGGTTTGGTTGCGGGTCTGTTTGTGGGGTTTTTTGTTTGATTTTGGGTTTTTGTGGTTTGT
>VYXC01006079.1:0-17461 GCA_013397175.1 Platysteira castanea | reverse complement strand
GTCCTCATGATCACTGTCTGAAGAAATGAAACGCAGGAGTGGTGGGAGCTCCTGCGCCCCCGCAGAGTCTTGTGGGGAAGGCGAGGTGAGGGGCTTCCTAGCGCATGTTCTGAAAACTTGCCTTGAAAGATAATGGTCTTGCCCGAATTGTTTCCTAGCATCGTAGATGGTTAGGAGGTTGGAATAGACCGTAAAACAACACGCAGATCCCAACCCCGCCGCTCCCGCCATGGGCAGGAACATCTACCACTAGACCAGGTTGCTCAAGGCTTTACCCAGCCTGGCCTCGAACACTGCCAGGGTCGGGGCATGCACAGCCTCCCTGGGCAACCTGTTCCAGTGCCTCACTACTGTCACAGTAAAGATTTTTTTTCCCTAGTATCTAACCTAAATTTTCCGTCCTTCAACTTGTACCCATTACTCCTTGTTCTGTCACTACAGTTCCTGACGAAGAGTGCCTCTCCAGCTTCCCTGTAGGTCCCCTTCAGATACTATAAAGTTACTATGAGGTCTCCATGCAACCTTCTCTTTGCCAGGCTGAACAGCCCCAACTCTCTTAGTCTTTGCAGGGGAGGTGCTCCAGTCTCCTTTTCAACTTTGTGCCCCTTCTGTGGACTTGCTCCAACAGTTCCATATCCTTGTTATGTTGGGGGCACCAGAACTTAATGCAGCACTCCAGGTGGGGATCTCACAAGAGCAGAGCAGAGGGGCAGAATCACTGCCTTTGACCTGCTGGCCACACTGCTTTTGTTGCAGCCCTGAATTTCACCTTTAAATAGGATGAAAGGTGTATAGTTTTACATAGGACATAAAGCATTAAATGAATTACTCTGTGGTATTACACTGTTTTGTAGTCTTTAGCAGCCAGTAAAAATGCTGTTAATTTGTCACCATAACTACTTCTGATGTGGCTGTTTATTTGTGTATTAGGGATATGTTTGCTAAACCAAACAATGGAGCTTTTACTGTCGTTGCCACCTTCTTATTTACTAAGCTGGATAAGCGCCGTGCAAAACTAACTTTCAAGTAAGTATTTGTCTTCTGAGGTTAGTGCTATGCACTTAATTAAAAATACGTTTTATACAGTTAATAGAGGGGAAGGAAGTGGTTTCTTGGGGAATACTGTGGAAGAGGAGCATAGGGTCAGAGAATATGTTTCCTTTTGATCACAACTCAGTCAATCAATTTTGATCAGTCTGAAACCTTGCCATAATTAGTTCTCTCTGATACTGTCTATTACTTGGCAACTTTGATACAAATTGTAATACCTGGTAGGTAATCTACCTGTCCCACTCATCTTGTTGACCAAACAGAGAGTAACATTTCCCAGTTATGGATTGTTGTCAGGACCTTCAACATGGCAAGAACCCTGTGTCCTTTAATGGTTTTCTTCGCATAGCAGAGCTGTTTTAGCTTATGCATTTGAAGGCATGGCAAAAGGAAGACTGGTAATATGAAAATGGTCAGGGTTCTGGCCTCTTTTTTTTTCTTCTTTCCTTGTCCTGAGGTAGAGCTGCAGACAAATCTCTCTCTGAAATAATCTGTAATTAACTTACGGAAAGAAAACATGGTCATTTAAAAAACCTTTACCTGTTCTTGGTCTAGAGTATATGCCCCTCATTTTCTGTCTCGGCATCAGTAAGAAATCAGTGTTTTAATCTTGTTTTTGTGATGGTTAATTACGTATCTGAATATTTGAATATGTTTTGAAATTTTTTTCTCTTTTTTTCCCTTCTTCTTCATCCTCTTTAAATGAAAAGGCACTCTGGATTCAGAAAACTATCAAGTCCTAGGTTTAGGAAGCAGTGCTGTCTGTGGCTAAGAGAAGTTGCAGTGAGTACTATGAAAAGTGGAAGTTGCTCTACTGGTTTCTGTGACCTTACATCTTTTTTGAGGGAACTGTTATATATCAGAGTTTTAAATGAGGATTTTTTTAATCAAAGAATTTAGTTTTACCCTGTATATTCTTTCATGTACTGGATCTTGGACTTCTTTGAAGAGAAGATGGTATCACTGGCGAGTTTAGAAGACAGAGACCTAATTGAGGGTCTTAAAACTGTTGTGGCTTTCTTTTGGCTAACGGTGTATGATTAAATGGAAGTCTAGAGAGTGCCTTAGTCCTGGTGAGAGTAACTTCCTTCAGCTTGAGGGCCATTTGTTTAAGTTGCCTGGGAAGGTGTTTATTACTGTGAAAGCTGATTCACATGCATGAAAAACTTTATTAATAGTATTTTCTTGTATATGGAGAAAGGGACTAAAATGTAAGGCAAGCTTTTTAAAGATAAAGCAAAACTGATTGCTTCAGGTATCGTTGGTTATTATATTGGTTTCTTATGCTGCCTTTGTTTTAATGATCTGGAAATCTTGTCTTTATGTACTGCAATACTTCTGGATTTCAGTAATAATGGATAAGATGAAAACCAATGATGCTATGTCTTTAAATATGATTAAAGTACTCTGATTCATGACTTCAGTAGAAGATATGAAAGAAAACTTGAAGGTGTTTTCAAAGATAGGGATTATCAGTTAGGAACGAGGAGGACACCAATTTCTAACATTTATCCAACACTGGTTTCAGTCTTTGCACTGAAACTGTCTTGTGTACAGAATTTGGTGGGGTGTTGAGAACATTGGAAAAAGCTTTATTCTCTTCTGACTACAGTAGGTGTCAACTGTGGGGGCAAAGTCATTTAGCTTTGTATCAGGCTTGCTAGTGGGTAATCTGCAGCATTTTGGTATGCAGCCAAGTCTTTGATAGCTGTTGTTTATGCTTTACTTCTTAGATTAGTTTTGTGTTAAAAATGATTGTACTTTTCCAGAATCAAAAGGAAAGAGATTTTCCACGAATTACACCTTCCACACTGATTTGTCCTTGTGGTGCTAGATTTGTTCACGTGGTCTACTGTTTTGCAAGATACGTAATGATTGAGAACTTGAGAAAGCTCTCAGTAGGTAAGCTGTATGGGACAACAAAAAATACTTCATTTATAATGTTTGTAAATCTATCACGTCTTTAATAGGAGCTTTAAGTAGTTCTTAGTTGGCTGCTCAAGTCAGTATTTCACGGGGTTCTGTGCACTTGGATAGAGCTACAGCTGATAGAACAGTGCAGACGGTTTTGCTCTCTGTTTTGTTATGGGTCTTGTTCCAGGGTTCACCTGGGCAGTGCTCTGCACCATTGCCCACGTAAGTAATGGTTTGGTCCAAAAGTATTGGACTGCTGTACTGTTTTCTTTCTTGGAACTTGTGGAATTCTGAAGGATCAGATCTGTCTATTTCAGGCGTCTTGTATTATCGTAACCTAAAGAATACAGAAAGGGTGTGAGAGTGTGTACGACAGAAAAAAATGGCAAAAGAGGCAGTACACTGCATGTTCTATTTCAGTCCAGGTAGAAATGAGCATCTTGATTTGTGATTCTTGATTTGATCTAGGTAGATTAGGAAGTTGTCCATTTAAAAGCAAAAGTTGTTCGTTGTTAAAAGCAAATAATGTAGTCCAAACACTGACTTCTGTTTAGGCACTGGCATACCTTTTGCTGAAGCTGTAAAGCGGAGACCTAAGGATATGTACATAGCAAAAGCAAGACATAGAGTTGCCTACAATAAACTGCTGCAAATTCTTCAAAGGGAAGACTTTGTTATGCAAGAATATGGGAAGAAAGCACGGTAGGTAATGCATTAAAAGAAAGTGAGTCTTTTCATAAAAGCTGACTTATACTTGTATGTATGTGTTTTTAAAAGGATTTGAGAAGTCTGTATATGCTTTAAATCATGAGTTCTGTTGAACTTCTCCCATACTTTCCCCCTTTACCTTCTTTCATCGACAGTTCTATTGCTTGTAGATCTTCTGTGAAGAGTAGTCGTCTAAAGAAATTAATCATTTAGGAGATGGTATATGTTACCCAGGCATTAAAATGGTCAGGGAATTCTACATGTGTAGCAGTATGATTTCTTTTGAAGGGTCTTATCCTGAAATATAACATTCTCAGGATGAAACATTTGGTTTTGTTTAGTTACTGTGAGACACATTTTATTTACTTAAACCATAATTCTTTCACCAAAAGTATGCTATTCTTAGCTCTTGTTTATGGCAAACATTCCCAGCTTGAGAAATATCAAGCACTGGAACTCACTCTGCGGGCATAGAGTACAGCAGACTTTACAGAATTTGTGTGGGATAGTTTACGTGACTGGAGCACTGTCATGGACAATTGTGAATTGTTCAGTAAATGGCAGAAAAGGGCAAGAGGTTGCACTGTAAGTAAAAAAGCAGTGTCAGTGCATGTAATACAGCTCCATACAAGAGGACTGGTCATGTTTCATGCCTTTAGATGAGGGTTTAGCATCCAGGGAGACTTCATGGTGGGTTTCTGCTGGCCCTGATTCTTACAGAGGATTTTAGCTTACCCTAGTATTTGCTGGGAAGGTAGTTCAGTGGTGCATTAACAATGTGGGAAACGGAAGTACCTAGAGGATGACTTCGTAATGCAGTCACTGAGTGTGCTGGGTAGGAGTGGTGCTCTTTTGAACACACTGTGTAAATAAGAGAAACTTCTCTAAAGATGTTATAGGGCTCTTACGGTCACTGCAGCCAAGACTGTAGAACTTTAAATCCAAAGGAATGTGAGGAAGACAAGAGGAAAGCTAATGACACTGGCCTTTTAATTTGAGTGTATTTCCACTGGCCCAGGCAACTGTAAGGAGGTATCTCGTAGAAAGCAGGAAAGCTCAGGAGCGACTTTCAGAGATCTTTGCTGAAGTCATGTGTGTTCCATCTCCTTAAGTCAAAAAAGAAACAGGTGCAACAAGGAACCAGCCTGATTAGGACAGTGTAGCAAGATACGGAATATAGAAAAGGGAACTGACTCCAAGACGCAAATATAGAAATACTTCTCAGGTGTGCAGTGATGTAGCTAGGAGGGCCAAAGCTCAGCTAAAGCTCACAGAGCCTGGTAAGAGCTTGAAAAAAGAATCTTGTAGTGTGTTATTAGGAAGTGGAAGTACATGGAGAATTTAGATCTGTGTCTGAGCAAAATGGTAAGTTGCAGGTCTCACAGGCTGGAATACCCAATACGTACTTTGCCTCAGGCTGCACGGATAAGATCACTGGCCCAGTCTCTGTGCCAAGAAGCAATGGTGAAAGAAGCAACAAAACACTGATAGCAGAAGACGGTAAAGCAAAAGTTTCACTGTTTTCATTCAAGAGTACATGGATACTTACCTGGCATCTTTGGAAATACGGAAGGCTAGTTAAAAGGGTGAGCCCGAAGGGTGATAGTGCCTTAAAGCTGTAACTGGTCTATGAGTGGAGTTCCTCTGGTGTTGATGCTGTGTCTTCATTAGGGATATGGATGACAGGCTTGAATACAAACCCACCAAACTTGCAGATGGTTCCAAACTGTGAGGAAGGAAGATACACTGCAGTGGGGAAGCATTTCACAGAGAGACCATGCTGCGTCCAGAGACTGGCACAACAAAAATTTTGTGGGGTTTAACATAGACCAGTGTGAGGTCCTGCACCTGAGAGAGAATAATCCCCAACAGCAGCACAGGTTTGTGGGTGATCAGCTGGGGAGTAGCTCTGCTAAGAAGAGTCAGAGGTGAGAGTAGTGTGGGGCCACAAGCTGAGCATGAGTCAGCAGAGTGTCCTGGTAACCAAGACCAGCAGCCTACCATGCTGTATGGAATGAGCACTGGTCAGCAGATGTTGGGCAGTTGGATTATGCATCACACATTTTTCTTCAGTTTTACTATTCTCTTTCTCCTTTACATCTGTGTTAGAATATTTTAATTTCAGTTGTTAAACTGTTCTTATCTCAGTCCATAGATTTTACCATTTTTCAGATTCTTCCTATTCCCGCTGGAGGTGAGGAGTGAGTAAGCAGCTGTGTGGTGTGGTACTTAACAGCTGGCTGGGGCTGGCAGTTCTAATGCCATATGGGAATACTGTGTTCAGTTTTGATCAGCCCACTTGAAGAGGGAGAGTGAAAGATGGGAGAGACATTAGCAGAGGACCTCAATGGATTAGAGGGTTGCAGAGTGTGAAACATATGAGTAAAAGCTTTAGAAGTTTGTTTTGCTTAGCCTGAAAAAGGCAATGCTAGGGGCTTAATCACAGTTTCAGTATCTAAAAAGTAGTTGTGGAGATACTCTTCACAAGGATGTGTTGTGACAGGGCAAGGCAGCGGGCCCAAGGTGTTCAGGGGAAAACTCCATCTGGATTTAAAAAAATCTCTTGTGAGAACAATTAAACTGAAAAAGGTTGCCCTCAGAAGTGAAATCTCAGTTTCCATAAATATTCAAGACTTGGTTTGACAGAGACTATTGAGTAGCATAATTAAAGGCTCTGCTTTTAATGGAAGGCTCAAAAATACAATTTCCAAAGGTCAAAGTCTCCTAAACTTCTCTGGTTTCTGTAATTCTGTGCCTTCTGTGGCCTTGTTTGGGAAGTATTACTGCTGTTTACCATTTGAGTGATACCCTTCAAAAATGTAATTATTTATAGGGTTTTTTTCATTCTTGACAAGGCATTGGAACTCTGAATATCCTTTTGAATGCAGCATGGTTCAGGCACCCAGTGTTTCTGAAAATCAGACTACTACATTTTTATATGCTTAAAATGTCAATAAAATCACTTTGACAAAAGAACAACTGTGGTCCAGCTGCTGGTACTCCAGTGTTCTCTTCTCTGGTCTTTTGAAAGTGAGGGATTTAGGTACTGTACAATTGCTGAATATATTCTTAGTTCATGTTGATAATAGACATTTCTAGTGACTTAATTATTGTTGCTGGGTATAAGAAACAACTGTCTCAGTATAAAGATTTGGAAAGAATGAACACGAATGGTTAGTGACTGTAAGCAATTCTGATAAGCCTGTACTTACTAGCTGTTAAATTTTTTCCTAGGGTTTTAATTAGAGAAATAGAACGGACAAAGTCTGAATATGCAGTCATGCGGAAGCAGTCTTGCAGGTAAGTGTTTTTCCTTGTAACTAAGTTAGGATGTATGAAATAGATTACATACTCAGTTTTATGAAATATGAACTATAATTTCACTGTAGTCCACTTGAACTTTTGTTTTGCATGTGCTTATAGGATGAAACAAAATGACCAAACCAAAAATGACACAACTGAGAGAATTCAGAAGGTGAGCATTTTGTTCCTGCTGTGGCAGCATGTTGACTTATAACATTTCTGCAACACCTACTGTCAGATACTGTTATTTGCACTTGTCCACTGGTGATTATGCTAGCACTTCATCTGCCTTCATGCTGTTTTGATACTCTGTCATTATAGGTATTGTGGCAAACGTTTTAACACAGTGTTTTTGTTCTTTCTTATTAAGGTCCGCAGTATGTGGACACTTATAGTGGAAATGCTTACATCTCTGCAAAAGGAAAAGGAAGTTGTGGATTCTGTACTTGAAGACTGTGTTCATCCATGTATTTTAGATGGAACTAATGTTGTTTTGAGTGTTCCACAGTTGTTGGCTCACAGAGTTGAAAGTGACTTACATGGAGTAAGTGGTTTTTGTCCTTGCTAAATCGCTAAACTGCTTTTATTTAGTTCCCAGGGATGCAATTAAATACCTTAAAAAGTTACACAAGTATTTAATGGATTATTAGAGATGACTGCAAAAGGATGCATAAAATATGTCTAATTCATATACAAAAATTTCTTACGATTATAATGCTGTTCTGTATTTGTTATGTGTAACACATTAACTTCTTCAGTTCAGTAACTACATTGATAAGTCTGCCTAATTAATTAGTACTTGACTTTTTTATTGTTTAGGCATTAAACCTGTGTTGACTTGTTTAACCAGTGCTTTAAGTAATTGGCTTTTGTTTCCATTGTGTAGTATATAGTGTTGTTCAGTTACAGCATTGGTGTTTGTGCCGTATCTTTTAGGGCAGTGGTTAAACAGAATACTTCACTGCTTGAAGTTCTCTTGTATTGCTTATAAGCTTGTATTGCTTTAACCTAGTATATATTTTTTGAAAAATGAAACAATCAGGAACTGAATCTAAGTATAACATATACTGTGACCTGGTTCTGACTACAGAAGACATAACTTTCTGATATGAGTACTATTCACTATTTATTCCTTTCTTTTTTTCTTGCTCTACTTCAAGTTTTGTACAGGAAATTTATATGAAGGTGGAAAACTGAATTTCCTAACAGTTATTCAGTTGTTAAATGAAGCCCTGAGGACGTTGAGAGATGAACATTGTCCATGTGAATTAAAAGAACTTCACAGAATTGAGGATGTGGTTATATGGTACAAGAAAGCACTATGGGACTTGAACACAAAGAGGTAATTATTGGGACATTTTCTCTGATTGCTTGTTCTTAAATGATAGGATCAAGTGGAATCTTCTCTAGAAAAATGTTACAGGAAAAACATGTTGGTGCAGTCTTTTTCTTGTCCCTCTGGGAAAATTAGCCTTTATTTTAAGTATTTGTATAACTTTTTATTGAGATTCTTCTCTAGGTAACTTCAGCTTTTTGCCTTTGTTTCATTAATATTTTAGTCTTTGTTCCTGGGGACTTAATTAGCTAGCTGATCTGATTTTTGCTTTTTTTTTTTCTTGTTGCATTAATAAGTTTGGGATTTTTAAAAGTTTTATCTGTAACTGGTTTAGAGAAATTTAAAAGTGTGTATCTCATTTGTGTGTGTGTTTTAGTGTAGTTCTTCCAATTCTGCTGTAAGAAACATGAAGACTACCTAGCAGCAGCTTTTTTGGTTGTGAATTTCAGTTAGTTCTTACTGTGTGCACAAATGCATGAATAAATTGATGCATATCAAAGGTTTGTCAGGATAAGGGAGAACACATAATACTTTCAGTCTTTATGCAGAATTGTTATCACTACCAACAGATGTCTTGTCTTCATTTTCCATGTTTCTGTATTACAGTCTAAGAAAAGTGCAACAGCATCGTGATGAGAAGCATCAGTCTATTTCCAGAAAACAGGAACTCTGGGAATCAAAGTGGAAAACGGTTCTCGGCCAGTGTCCTTTTAATTTAATCTTTGAAGATGAGCTAGTAAGTAGGGTTCATTTTATCTGATTCTGGGAAAGACAAAAGGGTGAAGGTGAGAGAGGATGTAGGTCTAAACTGGTATGTACTGTTGCAACACCTCAGCTTTATTTGTAAGGGTAGGGGACTCACATAGTGCAGTATACCTGATTATGCTTTCAGAAGTTGTTTTTTTTAAAGAGAATACGTTTGACTTTGTGACACCTCATTCTATTCACTGGAAATATGGGATGGAACTATCTTGTCAAGATGGTAGATTGGCATAAGACTGAGTAGATTGGTTTTTGTTTTGTCTCTGTCCATCCCCCTGTGGAAGCTTAGGTATGTTCAGTCTGAATATTTGCTGATTTCTGTTTTCCCCTTTTAAAGCATGTACTTGATGAACGAGCAATAGTTTCCATTCTGATGCTCACATTGACAGAGGTTGTACCCTTGTGTAGCTATCCATCAGAGAGAGGAGAAACTTCTTGTTGAGTCTGACAGCTGATTTGCAGAAAAGCTGTTTTAAGTAACTGTTAATTGCTGCTGATAAGCTGACTTTTTTCTGCCTCCTTGTGTAACTTTTTTTTTCCTTTTGAAAGGAACCTGCTTCGCCACTCCAATACTCTAGTTCTTCAGATGAAGACACTGTCTGTTGTGAATCATCTGCAGGTGGGTGAACAGGAGAAGCTCCTTTTCCTTCTTCCCCACTGCCACAATTGTTAAAAGTTGTGTGGAGTCCAAAAGACTTCCTTCTTCCATTTGCAGATGTTCTTTGATAGTCTGTGGTAATTGGTTCTGAATGACTCTTGGCCAAAATTGCCTTGCATTTTTCAGCTTTGCAGTATCTCAGAGGTTGTCTGAAGCTTGGCAAAAACACAGTGCTGAGCTGTTTGATATTTTGTTGTTCTTGCACAAAGGATGTTGAGACAGATACCCATGTACAAAGGCTCATTCATGGATTCTAGAGAATACATTAAGTCTAACAGTAAAAGTTACTTCAGGCTGGAGGAGTAACAAAGAGAGAAAGAAGGTAAAACTTCCCATTGACCATCTAGGAGAAGAAATTAAAGGTGTCTTCTCAGGTAACTCCCTGTCCCTGGTGCATTCTGAAATACTTAATTCCTTAGTAACTGTGCCATTTGATCAGGATCTCAACTTGATCTGTGTTTGTTGCATTCAGTCATTAACAGTGTTGATCAGAGCTGATTTTGACCAGGCATGGTTGTTGCAGATGCTAAGTGGCTGATGATCTGATGATACTTTACTGGGTAGTTCTTACTGACCGAGTGCTGACTGTCACTAGTATAGAATTATAAGTTAAAAGCTACAAAGCAAGGGGGAAGACTGCTTGAATCATCTCATTTGCAGTCCCTTCTAGGAAAAACGGTGTAGCAGAGGTGTATTGGAATTTCAAGTTTCAAAACAATGGTGGGAAGATCCTTTTGGCTTATAAAGGTGAAAGTACTGCTCCAGCAGTCTGAGTGTATGTGGATATAAGGCTAGAAGCTGCAGAGGTAAGACTACAGAATTGGAAATGGAACATAGTTTGCCTTAAAAATTTAAAAGATTGAAGCACTGTACAATGATGCTGTGAGCTGGTAGTATCAGAAAGCTTGAGACAAACTGATGTCTGTGACATTCTCTCTACTCTGTGGTTGAGATGCATTATCGGAGAATCCAGCCACTAAGAAAACTAACTTCTGCCGGTTAATAGGGTCAACTCCAAAAACAAAATACTGACCTCGCCTAAATATTGGAAGTGAGCCTGGATTTTGGATGTGTTGATGAGATGAATGCGACAGGAAATGCATTTGTCCTTGCAGAAGCTGAAATACAGGATTAGTAGAAAACTACTGAGGTTAATAGCTATATTCAAGATGTGCCAAAGTTAGCACATTGTTCTAGACAGTCTGTGACTGAAGTGTGTGTACCTCCAATAACGTTCAAAACATTTACTTCTGTAACATATACTTATGCAGAGCTTTGCCTTGCTTGGACTAAGGCAGCAAGAGGGATGAGTATATTCACAGAGATATTTATTGATTATTGCAGTTGGGGTAAAGGTGGGTGGAATTGTGCTTTGTGGAACTGATGTGCCACATAACTGAGGTGTATGTTGAGAGGAGGGGTTAATGATGGTGTGGCTAGGATTGTACTTTGGAGGAAGGTGGAAGGTCCAGTTGATAGGTGCAGGGCAGCAGATAGAATCATGCTTCTTGAACATGTATTCAGGAACAACAGAAAGTGGCTGCTAGTGGCATCTGCGGCTACAAGTACTGCCTGAGCAAAAGGATTGATAACACTGTCCTGCTTATGTATTAATTTGTTTTTCTTGAAGTGTTCATAAAGTCCATCCAGTGAGTAGTCTACAGAAGTAGTATGAGTCAGCCGTGTCACATAGAAAGCCTAAGTGAAGAAAATTGAAGCAATAATAAAACTTTTGAGTTGCTTTTCTAGATAATTACGACTCTCGTCATGAAGAATGCTATGGAGAAGATGATGCGGTTTTGGAACCCACGATGGATACAACATTAGTACCCTCAAGATGGTATGATTAATGAGAAATTGATAAAGAAGCAGTAGAAAAATTAGAAGTTTACGTGTTGAACTTGAATATTTGACATCTCTTGAGTCACAGTGGAAGATTTCAGTAGCCCACTCCTTGTGTCACAACTACCTGATTTAGCAAGCTAGTCCTAAAGTAACTGCTGCTTTCTCTAGCTGATGACAGATTGATCAACTGGTTGCTGCTGAACAGGATGAGTAGCAGCTAAATGGCAAGGTTTTTTCCTTGCTTTTTAACTGTATTCTAAGATTCAAGAGACAGGTGGAGAGAAACAAAATTTCTGTTTCTCAGGCTAAACCTTCTCTACAAGACTTTCTTCATTACTCTTCTTGAGAGTTACAGTCATGTTGTTCTGTAGCTACTCTTCCTACAGTACCAGCAAAGGATAAAACTCAGAACAGTGGTATTCTTCAAAGTTTTTTCCCTTTTGTCATTTGCCTAGTCCAGGAATATTTCATGACCCTTTGAATAATGCTGTTTTTCATAATGTGACTCCTACAGATGCTTGAAAGTTGCCTACTAAGAGACCAAGGGAGTTAGCAAAGGAGAGCTATCCATTCATAGACATCAATAGATGTAGTTGCATGTCTCTGTAGATGTAAGTCTCAGAGGCTGTCAAAGTAGTTAACAATTAAATCCTGGATTTCTTTCAGTGACTTCACATGGCATGGAGAGTCGTTTGCTTATGAGGCTACAGACAGGTAACATCAAAAACATTTAAGGTGTGCTTTTCCTAACAGATGAGGACTTTGCATTTTTGAGAGCTATGCAATTAGCACTAAACTTACCAGAAGTGATAAGGCTGAAGTTTTTGGTAGCCACATGATTGTTAAATATCAACAAGTTTATATAGGAACAGACCTGTGGATGCCAGAGATGGTTCAAAGACTATAAAGGAAAAAGAATTTTGTCAAGTCTGCAGAAGACTTTCCAGTTATCTTTTATTGCAGAATGCAGAAGACTTGTTTGCAAATGTATTGAAAAATCCCTTCTTTTTCTGTGCAGTAATCAATGGCAGAGTTTATAAATTTATTATTTTTGGGAGGCTGATACACAACTAGGGCTAAATTTGCTCTAATTGTCACGTTGTTCTCCCTATAGTAAAATTGCTTTCTGATGACCGGGACGAATTGAGGGAAATCGTAACGGACAGATACGGAGCACACAATATATAGCAGCCCTCTAAAATTTACATTCCAATTGTTTAATTTGTCTCTAAAATTGTTGGGTTTTTTGTTGTCTAGTCTCTTCCTCTCTCCCTCCTTGAGGAGCTCATCTGTGCCATCGTTGTCAGAAGCATCTGCAAACAGAGAGCTGTTAATTGAAAATGTAACTTTCTATCTTTAAAATAAGTTAAACTTACGACATGTCCTTTTTATATTGGTTGAAACTTAGACTTTTTGGGAGAGTGTTGTGGGAATTTGGCTTGTTTTGTGGGGTTTTGTGGGTGGTTTTTTGTTGTTTTTTTGAGCAATATTTTTACACATTAGAGTTAGTCTGTCAAGAAAAGCTAACTCTCAGTGACTTTGTTTGCTTTAGGAAAGGACAGTAGGAATTAGTGCCCTAGTATCTAAGACTTCTGTATAACGTACAGTGTGTGACTGATTCCCTGCTTGCTGAAACAGTCTTTGATGTGAGCAGTGAGCTCACTCAGCAGTGAGCAGTGGTCAGACTTTGTTTCTTTAAGTTGTATATGAAATTTAAGGGTTAAAATGTGTAAAAGCAACTTGGATGTACAGTTGTCCATTGCACAGCTGTTCACTGTATTGTGATCAAGGCAGTTGCAAATGAGTCATCTGTGTTGTATGTAACACCTATCCTAGTCACTACTTAGGTCCTACTTTAAATACAGTTGTAAAAATATTTTGTATTTAGTTAGAATTCAAGAGTGAAATATTTTTGTTGACTAAACACCGGGGCTGTTGCAATTCAGAATTTTTACAGCAGTTCATGCTAATATCCTTGATTTTAAAACTACTAATAATTCCTCTGTATTCCTGTAGAACTTGAATACTGAAACTTGTGTGGGAACTAAAAAGCCTGTGCCTCCAAAAATCTTAAAAAATGGAAAGGAAGAATTCCCCACTTCAGAAATGGAGGAGAATGCAGGTGAAGATGTTAACCAGCCAAAGTCTCCTGTGAAAAAAGAAGATCTTCTTGAGAAAGCCAGAGATGAACTTGTAGAAGAGGTTAGGGTGTAATTTTTGTGTTTGTTTTTAAGTAAATGATCACTAAGTTCAGAGAACAAATGACTAATGCTATAAAAAAATGTCTCTTGTAATCCACATACACCGAAAGTTACCTTTGTCTGTTAGATGGTTATCAGAGTCATGGATTTTTACAGTGGGCTCATGAAGTACATGCTGAAAGTCTGGAGTTTGTGCAGGTATCATACTTAAAAACCATGGGGAAGTGAATAGCATGTTCAGTAGAATCATGGTATAATTATACTTCACTCTGTGAAGTACACTCCATATATTCAGTAAAACTGTTGAATTCTTAAATTACACAGGTTAAGTATTTAACAGGGACTTGGGAATTTTAAGCAGGAATGTAATTTTTCTCTTAGGGCTTTTTTTTAGGATTTGACTGAGGAATTCCTTCACAAAAGAGTTACTATCAAATGTGCCACATCTTATTTTGGAAAGTAAATTGCCTTTTTCCCTGAAATGATAGTTATTTTTCATCTGCTAAAATTTTTGATTTATATGAATGTATCTCTAGGCTTCATGCTTATGCAGTTCTTGGCTAATGTCTTAAATATATTCTATCTGAGGACACTTTCTTATTTGAAAGGTGGATTCATAGATGATGAGTGAACTGAGAATTGAATTCTGATTTCAGTCCCATATCTTCATTTTGTATTTGTAGGATACTATGGTCATTGTGAACCTAAGTAGTAAATAACAGAAAAGTTAAGATATTCTAAATTCTCCAGATGATTTGGAGAATGAAATTTATTTTGAACCATAACTAACAGAAATGAAAAGGTTATAATTTCGCTTTCTCAGAATTTGCTGTTCTCTAACATCCTCCAGGTTGCAAAGTCAGTGATGTCTGAGTCACCTGCCAGTGGTGAAGAAAAAAGAATATCATTAGATGATCTTATTAGCTCACTGTCTTTTAACCCATTTTTAACAAGGAAACAAATACCCCGGACTCCAGAAAATCTGCGTAAGTTTGAAACTGTTTTTCTAATGCTCATTGATAAAAAATGTGATTAGTTCATTGGCATGTCACACAATAAGAAAAAGATAATTATTTCAGTGATGTTGCATGTTTTTCTAATGGCTCACTCTGTAACACAACACAGTGTAGACCTAATAAGATGTGAATATTGTGAATTCAATTTAAGAGATCTTTCTCATATGTAGAATCCCCTTTGTGTTGAGGAAACACAAGCAATATAAAGCGGCTATACGTATTCCCTCTTCAATTGCTTATGTCACTGAGGGGACAGAATAAAAACAGACTGATTGAAAGTACTAAAATTTTACCTTGGTTTGTTCCATTTAGTTACTGAAATTAGAAGCTCATGGAGAAAAGCTATTCAGACTGAAGGCCCATTAGACATAGAGCTGTCCTCAACTGAAGTGGTGACAGAAGAATCTTCAATGGATGCTACACCCAGTATGCAGGAGGAGATGGACTCTACTTTTGTGTGCTCTGAAACTGCATCTCCTGTAGCTGACTTGGATCCTCCTGTGTCAGAAAAGAAGTCTCAATTAAGTTCTACAGAATTTAGTCCTCAGGAGCAGGTTAGCGCAAGTCATGCATTTGAATCTTCAGATTCAAAACCATCTGGAATTCAAGAAAGTGAGAAAACTGAATCAGAGGAACTAGATGGTTCTACTTTGAGTGGAAGTTCTGTAGAAGATCTAAGCCAGACTTCGCAAAATGTAGAGGAGAGCATGAATATTCCAGATACTTGTTCAAAAAGTGGTAGTAGAACAAATACGCTACCTTCAGACCACTGTCGCAGTTTTTTCATGGATGAGACGCTGTGGTGGAATGTATCTTCATTAAATTCTGTCAGTCATGAAACTGCTGACATGGGGATAGTCAATGAGACACTTCCAGAATCTGATAGCATAAATCTCAGCATATCTGATGACTTTGACTCCATTTTGTATACAATGGACAGTGCAAATGTAACAGATGGCTTGGAAAATAATGAGGATATTAAAAAATCTGACCTGGGTATACAGTCCCTGTCCAACTCACATGAAGTGCTAAAAAGGACTGCATCTGAAAGTGAAGAGGAGCTGCATCAAACACATAATGGAGATGAATCTGAAAGTTATAGATCTGAACTAAGTCCTGTACCAGAAGAAAGAGAGGAAAATAATGATCATCCTTCCAGGGGTGAAGGATTCACCAAGATGCCATTGCCAAACTCTCCTAATGAAAGCAAATACTCCCAGTCATCTTTGTTGGTATCCTGCCAACAGATGGAGGAGATGGCATCTATGGTACATGAAGTCCCATTAGACTTACTACATAAATTGAAGGGTAAGTGTCTGTGGTTTTTATGCATCAAGATTTTGTCCGTTCTGTCACTGGCGATACTACCATGAATAACCTGCTCTGAGGAATTGAACTCTGCTATGGAAGTGGAGGGAAACAAATTATTTATATGCTTCCTCATAGAGGATGAGACATTAAAAAAAAAAAGGAAATATGCTTCCTTTAGTTCTATAGTTCTATTAACACCTTTTAAGTATGAGAAAAGATGTTCATCTGACTTCCTGCCGTAATCTGCAGCTGTTAAAAAAAAAAAAGCCTTAAGGAGCATTAACTGCAATCTGCAGTTGGATTTTGAATAATCTGAAGTTTGATGTTGAGAATTCACAAAGATAGTTTGAAGTTCTGTGTTTACTCTGAACAAATTCGGCTATTTAGAAATGTGCCATAGTCACTGGAACTTTTGTGAGTTGATTAAGATGTTGATAGAACTATCCTGCATTCCAGCCTGCCTATCCCCTTACCCCATTTCCAACAGAAGTGTCAACTGTTTAACCAGTAGTGCAGTGTTTAGTTACATGTGAAGTTAAACTATTGAAATGCATTAATAAAAATGAACTGGTATTGGAGGACTTCATGAAAACAGATGGTATGCGGGGATGTGATGAGGTAGGCCATGGCCCACTTGGAATCGAGTCTGGCAAGGGGTATCAGTGATAAGTACATCAGCAGGGAAGGAAGATTAGGGAAAGTGTGGGCCATTGTTGGAGCAGACAAGTGTTCTGGTGATGGAAGACACAGTGAAGGTGGAATTAGTGAATGCCTTTTTTGCCTTAGTCTTTACTGCTGAGGCCATCCTTCGGGAATGCCAGACCTCAGAGGTAAGAGAGGAAGGCTTTAGAAAGGAAGACTTTCCCCTGGTCACAGAGGGTTGAGTTAGAGGTCAGCTAGACAGACTTAGTGCCTATAAACCCATGGGCTCAAATGGGATGCACCCATGGGTGCTGAGGGAGCTGGCAGATATTGTTGCTAAGCCATTCTCCATCATCCTTGAGAAATGGAGAACAGGAGGTGCCTGATAACTGGAGGAAAGCCAACGTTGCACACATCTTCAAAAAGGGCAACAAGGAGGACCTTGTAGTCCTACTGGCCAGTCAGCCTCACCTTCAGCCCTGGAAAGATAATGGAACAGATCATTCTGGAGGTCATCACCAAGCGTGTAGAAGAAACACAGGTCATCAGGAGTAGTCAAGATGGATTCACCAAGTAGTCAAGATGGCCATTGGGAGCAGACAGGTAGAAATCATACTTTACCAATAGCCTTCTGTGATGGCGTGGCAGGGTGGATTCACTAGGGGGAGAGCAGTGGATTTGTCTACTGTTAAAAGAAACTTCCCAGTCTGGCCAT
>VYXC01006071.1:3653-20300 GCA_013397175.1 Platysteira castanea | reverse complement strand
GGAGACAGAAAGGTAAAACACTAAGCCTTCAGCAACCAAGAGCTGGATTTGATAGCAAGAAAAGCTTTAATGACAAAAAAATGCTCCAATACATCTATGCACTTATTATACACTCTATATAGTTATCTATATTTTTCTATTTATATAGGAAAGATTTATATCATACTAAAAAAAAGCCTAACAGCATAATTTTGAAGAATCAATACACTGACAAGCCAGGTGAATACAATATCCATATTTATTTTCCTAATTTTGTTAGATAACCACATGATAGATAATCGCATCAGCACAATGGTACAAACCACTGAGCAGAAAACAGCTTTCTCGTTACAAGAGCATCCCTATGAAGACAGGGAGAGCTGTATGTTCTTCTCTCCTTTTTGTACACATGTACAGAAACCTCCTTAGAATCATAAAATCATTTAGGTTAGAAAAGATCTTTAAGATCATCAAGTCCAACCATTACTCAGCACTGCCAAACCAACCACTAAACCCTATCCCTAAGTACCACATCTACACATTCTTTAAATACTTCAGGGATGGTAACTCAACCACTTCCCTGGGCAGCCTGTTCCAATGCTTGACAATCTCTTCAGTGAAGATATTTTTACCAGTAACCAATCTAAACCTCCCCTGGCACAACTTGAGGCCACTTCCTTATGTCCTGTCACTTGGGAGAAGAGACTGACCTGACCTCCACCTCGCCACAACCTCCTTTCAGGTAGCTGCAGGGAGCAATAAGGTCTCCCCTCAGCAATACCCTGCCAAACCCACAACCTGCAAAACCTGAGGAGCAACTTCTAAAAGATGAGTTGCAGAAATTACAATCAGCACAGAGAAGCATACATAGCTAGCTTGTCCTGTCCTGGCCAAAACTGCTGGGTGACCTCACCTTTAAGAGTGTTACAGCATAGGGTCAACCCAGTGATATACATGCCATTAGTAAAATTCGTGCTTACATAGGCTGACACATATGATTAAAGAAAAACCTCACTGTATGGTTCAAAATTTACTGAATTATATGCCTTATTTCCAAAGGGCTTTTCTGCTACCTCAAAGGATAGGTGATACCACTCCACTTTTATAATCAATGTTCTGTTTTAATTAAAATGTCCTGTATTATGTATTAGTAAGTTTTAGTATAAACCAGTCTAAATTTAAAAACAACCCTTCAGTGTCCTCCCTTTGAAGGGTTATATTTTAATACCTCTCAATGCAAGCTATGTTATGTGTTATACCCATTCTCCTATGTTAAATTTTATACTGTTTGTTGATTTAAGTTATGTGTTAATTTTAATACTGTTTGTTAAAAATGGTTACTGTGTTATGTTGTGTGTTAATTTCAAAGTGCTGTTTGTTAAATTGTTCGTTATGTTATGCTGTGTGTTAATCTTTTTGTGTACCTAACCAGACCTTAAAATCACTGTTAGTAAGTGTTCAATTATTTTAAGAAAATGTTAAAGTTAAAAAGGGAATATAAGAAATAAAAAGTTTAAAAGCTACATAAGTTTAAAAGCACATGGTGAAACTGGAGACCGAGATCCCCTGGTTGCCCAAGAAGACACAAAGGAAGAAAAGGACATTTGCATGTACAAAGACTGACTCCAGGTATCGAATCTAAGAAATCTGGGTGTACACCTAAAGCCTGCAAGCGGTGAACATATCTTAGCCAAGTGTAAAGTACTCATCAACTTCAGGGAGCCAGAGAAATTAACAAGACATCAGCGAAGACCCTCCCATTGTCACACCCAGAGCAGCAATAGGAATCCTTTTGTTTTCATTCAACTCTGCCTGACCTCACCCTGAAGGAGTAGGACGGGGAAGTAGAGGCTCCATTCTGATGTCATCCCTGAGGAGTAGGATGGGGACATAGAAGTGAATAGAATGAAAACACCTGACCCGTCGCCGGAGGGCGAAAAAATCGTATATAAGCTGGCCGAAATTGGACACAAACTGGTGATTCTGGGGAGCTTGCAGCGTGGCAGACGTTGGAGCTCGAATCACCCGTACTGGCCAGTACTGTTTCGCTGATGGTGTTTGCTATAGTTGTTTATGCCTTAAACTCTGTTGTTAATTTTTAATAAATTGTTATTGTGTTTTTGCACGTAATCCGCTTCTATTTATAACACCAGGGTCTACACTTCCAGCATTTATAACACAGAAAAGCAGATTAACACCCCTAATGAAGTCAAAATGCATCATGAAGAGAACAAATTTTTGGGAGGGGGCCTAAAAAATGCCTTGTCTTAAATGTCCCCAATAAAAAATAAAACAAATGCAAACAGACTGCAAAGAGAGTATTGCAGTCTTCCCACTGTTCAAGCAAGAGCAAAAATCTCTCACCTGCAAGTAATACTCTCCTTCAACAACATGTAGCCCATCAAAGGCACCCAGGACATAAATTTCATCTTGCTGCTTCTCTACTATCTTGTAACTCAGATGGCAACAGAGGTCCTGCTGGCAAATGGCATTATTTCCCTCAGATTCAGTGAGTTCCGTGAAGGAGAAGAGATCATGGTAAACGACCCCACTGAAAGAGTTCTTGTTTGATGGAAGCTGTTTGATCTGGCTGGCATGCAATGTCCAGTTAACAGCAGCAGGATAGTCAGGAGACAGACGTGGGTGTGAACTCAGTTCGGTCACCAAAAGGTGACCATTATCCATTTCAGTATTGTAGTAATATGCTCTTGGACCATCTGGGGCATAAATACCACTCCCTGCAAACACATAACACCAAAAAGTTTCTAATCTGAAAGCAAATATATGGGTCAGGTAAGCATTAGTCGCTAATTATATATGTGCAAAATTTAATTCTAACATTTAGCAGACTATTTTGAAACTAAATTGAGCCTTCACAGACTACAATCTTAACCGAATGGTTTTTTTGCCATCAATGGAAAGTAAACTGTGATGTTTCATGTATCATAAGTGACAGGATTAGTATCCTGATTATTTATGATTTAAGTGGCTGAAGTTTTGCATTCTTCTTTAACTGCATTAGAAATCCGTAATTCTGATTAAAATGAGTGGTAACTGTCAAATCAAAAATTTCTGTAAGGAAAAAATATTACCAAAATTCACATCTTTATGGAAGTGCTTTACATAAATAGAGAAATCTTTAAAGCCCAGAGTAAAACCTATTCATAAAGAATATGAGTTGTATGAGATAGGATCATCAACAACTGAGAACTAAAGGAATGGCTCATATCTCCTTTTATTTGGATGGCAAAGTTGAGAATAATTTAGCAGTATCAAAGTTTAGAAACATTTTAGCAGTAAGTTTCTCTCAATTCTGCAAACACATGCACGCAAAATTTGTGCTCGACTTCTAGCATCTGCCCAGGAAAAATATACAGCGAAAACAAAGCCTGCAAAGAAAATGTGAAACACAAGGTCTCCAACCCAGAAGTACTATTTGCAGAACTCCCAAGAACATTTCTCAGCGTTAGGGTTCCATCTAGTGGAGAAAAAGAAGTTCGGACCTTCCATGAGCCAAAACATCAACAAACACCAGGGTCAGAAGATGAAGAGTAACGCTCATGAACTCCCAGGACTGGTTATTTAACAAAGACTAGAGGTGTTGTAGTCAACTTAAGCATTTCCAAGTTCTTACACAGCACAATTTTATTTCCTTTATATCAAGAATTTTACAAGTTCTCTTGTCCTAATCCTGTTGACATCAGTATGCATGCTTAAAGCTGATGGGGATTTCTGCTCACGTCAGCTGCACTACACAGATACAAACACTGCCCATGAGAACGAGGATCAATTAGAGCACTGTCATGTTACCTGTCATATCTAAAGTGGAGTTGTGTTGCCCTGGTTTTTGCTAAACCTTCTGTTTTTAACCTTGGAGTCAGATTATTTCACACAGTTTCATGTAAATAATAGCCAGTGTTTACTTAACGGTATTTTCTGGTTTTCATTCCTTTGTGATAAGAAAACTTTGATGAGCACCTTTCTTCTCCAGTGGGATTGAGAAGGAAGTGACATGCTCTCCAATCCCTTGTGGAGTTGGGACGTGTATATGAATGTGAAATTGTAAATAATAAACATTCATTCCCTCCTTTCTGCTGAACCTGGCAGGTGTAAGAGCGTCTTTATTGTGTCTTCCCAGACACAGAGTTGTGCATATTTGCTGAAAGGAAGTTGACGCCCATTCCCATGGACCACGCTGAGTGAAACTGGACTGCTGACAACAGTGGAAGGGTGTTCACCCAAGCAGTTGGGAACAGAATGGTGTCAACCTGAAATCTGCTTGCCAAGACCACAGCTGGGTCATGGTAGAGTATGTCTGCACAAGTGAAAATGCCAAAGTAGCCAAAGGATGTGTTGAAAGTCACAAATCCTGGATCCTTGGGGTAATTAAACTGTTTCTCTGTCACAAAAAGGTTGTACTGCTCATGGAAAAGAAAAAAAGAATGGAGAAAATAAAATATTAGAAAATAAACCATTCGAGTTAAATGAACATTGAATCATTCACATAAATACAAGTAATGGAGAAAATGTTTTGTGAATGTGCTGTATGTTAATTTCAAGTAGGAGAACTCTGACCACTGCAAGACAACTCAACCACAAATATCTGGTGCTTCTGATTTATACTAGTAAAGGGGATTTGTATTTACTTATGAAGAGTTTATTTAGGATGTTAATTTTTAAATATCTTATGTGTCACTTCCTATTGAGATGCAGTAAAAAATAGAGGGTTTATTGAGCTTTACTGCTCATTTAATTACTTGCTTTTAGATTCAGAATAGTGGCAGTGACTTCCACCTGCCCTCTGACACTTGGTCTATTGTGACTCTATGTAGAAATACATTTAAGCCCAGGAAGCAGCTTCTGTTCACATTTTTAATCTCCTGAGAATCATGCACTTACTGAACATTGTAAAATTCTCTCACCTTGTGATAACGAGCCACCAGCTTCCCTTCTGAGTCAAAGACTACGTTGGTATTGTACTGATAGCGGCCATCACTTGGGCACCTCGGATCACTGGAATTACACGGCTTCTTGTCTCCCATATTTGCAACCACATAGATGGAGTTATTCCTCGCCAGACAGCTCAGTCTTTCCAGCACAGGTGAGGGAGCAAACCTAATCAGCAGAGAAGGAAGACAGAAGTAAAACATCAAAATCATTCAATCTGAAAATATTCCAATGTTAAGACTACAGATCACCAGACTGATAGATCTAAGTTAGTCATATCTAAAAGGAGACTGCTGTCTCCTGTTACTTGACAGAAGAAAGCAGATTTGTGCTTCAGAGCTTAGCAGCTGAAATGCTCCCATCACCTCACATTAACTGAGGAACACAGGGGCTTCCTTGTAGTGAAAGCTAATCTTCACACCTGCTGCTTCTTCTCCGTTCTGCTGCTGGCGTGTGGCACAGCACTGAAGTTACACCCACACATGGGCTAATCTCAGCCGTTCAGCTCCAGCTCTCCATGTGGCTGACGTGCTGAGGTAGCTTAGGATTTGTTTCTGCTGTGGTGTGTTTTGTTACCTGTCTACTGCAGCTTCAAAAATGGTGCAATTTATTAAGGAAAAAAAAACAGAATAAAAAGGCTACTATAACACGATTCAAAAATGCAAGTTTAAACATTTTCTACAATGTGCACAGAATACCTTACTAAAATGCAAATTCTGTGTATTTGTTTTTCTTTTAAATAAATCTCAACCTTCCTGGTATACTAATTAAAATAGAAAGAATTACACTGAGAAAAAAATGGCAGAGAAAAATTATGAAGAATGTTGTCTGAAGCTATTTATGGCAACTACATGATGTCTTAACTTGGCTTCATTTCACAGAATGTGTTCAAGACATTTAAAACTATCAACAACCACTCCTAGCTGTCTTTCCCTTCAGACTGCTCCCCCATGTATAACAGGGATGATACCTTCCAGGATGAGCACACGGAATCCAGTCCACCTGTGGGTCTGGGATATCCTCAAGATAAGGGTATATTGTTTCCCTTGTGAAGACCCATCCGTAAATGCCATCTTCAGGAGTCACAATGATATTGGCACCCTGGTACCAACATACAAACACCATTAAGACAATAAAAAATGGTCATGATTACTCAAAGAAATGTCTCTAATGAGTTCATAATACCTATCTGGCTGCTTCCTTGATGGCTGCTTCCAAAATTGCGATATTTTTCTCCATCAGCATCAAAGCCTCCTCAGGAGAAACTGGCACTTGAGTGTCCTCTGACAAGATCACGTTGTGCTCATAGACAGCTGCAACAGAGGTGTCCAGGGCACAGGCCCCCAGAGCAGACAGCACCAAAAGCACAGCAGAGGCACAAGTTTTAGGAAGCCCCATGCCTGGAGCCTGGAAGTCACCGAAGAGGAGGCCTCAGGCAGGCAAAGGCAGGGGGCTTTAAAAAGAGGAAGTCTTGCACAAAACCTGGGAATTCCCCAGGGCGGCTGAAAGCTGACACCCGGAGATGCAATCACCCTGCCTGGAAAGTCACAATATCAAAGGCAAGAGAGCTGCCAGCATTGAGCAATGCTGCCTTACACTGTGGCAGGAAGTCACCGCTGTGCTGCAGCCAAAGACAAGCATCACCTGCCAGACCTGTGAATCAGCCAGGCATGGCACTGCTGTAGTGACATAGCTCAAGGCAAGCCTGGGTCCCAGCAGGAAAACAACTTTGGGAAATCTCAGCAGAGACCAGCACTGCCCAAACCTAAGGGTGCAGACATGGCTGTGGGAGGCAGGCAGGCAAGACGATCCCGAGCTCAGTGCTACTACACAAGCTCCTGCTCAGGGCTGCCCTGGTCCAGCCAGCTGTAGTTTGGCTATACCTGGCACAGCCTCTGCTCATCACAGCTTCTACAGCTGTGTCAGTAGTGGCAGGTGGGTATTTAGACCTGCCACTGCATGAGACAAGCACAGCACTAGCCAGGGGGTGGCTTAGCTTCCCACAGAAGCCCCCATTACTCTGTTAGAGGGGTTGGTTAGGCCTGTCTAGTCACCAGTGGCAGTCTGGTGAAGTTCACACATTGCAGGGTAGCTCATTAATTCCAGTGACATTTGTGCCCCTTCTGGTCATCCTGGCCCCTCTGAAGTCCTAACAGCACATATCAGCTAAATGAACAAGTCATTGCACAAAACGAGCTAACTTTCATGTGACCAGATCTCTATCTTGCATCCAGCTCTAGTCCTCTAGTTCTCACCTGGCTCATCATCAGCACCGGCATGGTCTGCATTTCCTAATAAGCTGAGGTATACATTACTGGTTTCAGTAAAGTCTAACACCTGATACAAAAAGGAAAGGAAGCTCTTAGCAAGATGTTCCATGGGGAAGCCTGCCCTTGGGTACCCTGGAGTTTCACAGCTCAGTTGGCTACAAGAGCAGTTTCTCTTGCTAGTCCAAAAGAGCTCTGCCAGAGAAAGAAGTATTTCTTATGTAAAATCCAGGAACCATTCACAAAAGAAATTGATTGGAAATTGCTAGGACAGACCACTTTTCTAATTTATGGGGAAAAGGGCACCACAGAGAACCCCTTCTAGAAGCCAGTTAGGGGCTCAAGGACAAATTAAAAGACTTTTGCCTCAACCAAAGTAAAGAAGTCTAGTGCGAGTTTGTCAGGAGTGTCCTTGTCTCAGTTCTCCTTGAGTATCTTTAGCTGACCATCTGGAAGAGGTGAGAAGATGCTTTTTTCCCCATAGTAGCCTTAGACTCTTGATAGATTTGCTATTGCAGAAGCAATTAGCACAAACATTCCACCTAGCATTTATTAGCAAAATAAATCTCACAACCACCAAGCTGAGTCTTCATATATAACATAAACATACATTTATGTCTGTGTATGTATACCAACATATACACAAGATGCCAAGTCTCCTCCAGAACAGAAGATCAGTTTTTTCTGTGTAGACATGGCAACTTTTCTCTTCATTACTTTAGCCCCTCATTTTCAGGTACTCTCAAGATAACACAAATGCTGGTAGACAAGAAGTATTTTAGACTCTTGTTGTCAAAGAAAATTTACAAAACTTAGGAAAAAAGTTGCTTTATTGAAAACAGTGTTGTGCTTAGTCCTTTATAATTTAGAATTCTGTTTTTATAAGATAATGAACTTCCTTTAAAAAAGTACAGAAAATCATGGCAGCAAAATAGTAGCTTTACCCAAGAATAATGCACGGCACGCACAAGTAT
Organism: Platysteira castanea; assembly: GCA_013397175.1. Classification (NCBI taxonomy): domain Eukaryota; kingdom Metazoa; phylum Chordata; class Aves; order Passeriformes; genus Platysteira; species Platysteira castanea. The sequence continues at coordinate 12,133 of VYXC01006071.1, read as the reverse complement.
AGAAACCAGACATTTGAAAACACATCTTTTCACATACAGTGGTGCACTGTACATGGAACACAATTAAACAGGCTGACAGCTGAGGGTTACTCTTCACTTAGGAGAACTTCCAAAAGAAAGGTAGTGTTTCAAAACAGCATTTGTTGAGTGTTTCAAAACAGTAATACCTCTACAGTTAAACCACAACTGGTTGTTCACTAAGGGATCATGTCCCAGCTCCAGAATAATGAAGCACTGTTAAGTTCAGTCACCTCAATACTAGGTTAAACTACAATAGCAAACAGAATTGAAAGTATGTTTGGCTACGTTTCATTGCCCATTAGACGAGTCCTTTCTTCATCGTCAAAATCAGGAGGATTTTGCAGGCTGGAGCTGGAACTGTTTGCATAAGAAAAAGAACAGGAGAGATAATACAGATTTTATATTCTCCAGGTACTTCTATGTGATACCTACATTATAAGCAAAAAAGCACATTACATGCAAAGAGCTACATGGATCACTGGATTTGGTCCCCTGCTACTGCACAGAACCATGTACTGTTCATTCCCATGATCAAACAGTGGTTCAGACTGAAAGGGACCTTTAAAGGTCAGCTAGTCCAGCTACCCTGCCGTGGGTAGGAACATCTTAAACTAGACCAAGTTGCTCAGAGCCACGTCCAACCTGGGTCTGAATGTTTCCAGGGATGAGGCATCCACTACCTCTCTGGGAAACCTGGTCCAGTGTTTTACTACCCTCTTCATAAAAAAATTCTATCTCATATCCAGTCTGAATCTATCTTCTTTTAGTTGTTGGTGGGGATACTAAACAGTACTGGTCCCAAGGCAGACCCCTGAGGGACACCACTCATCACTGGTCTGCATCTGGACATTGAACCATTGAGCACTGCTCTCTGCACGTGACCATCCAACCAATTCCAGCTCCCAGACACCCTCCTGGAGGAACCATCAGTTTGGTTTGCTCATTAATGCCATGGTCCTGCTGCTGGTATGGAATAGGAATTGCCTGGTTTAGTTGTCTGTTTAGGTCAGTAGGGATTTAGGAAACCATACAGACAAATTATTTAAGCAATATTTTTATTGCTTATCTTATCATTCATTATTAGGTTGGTAGTGAGGAAAAAATGCAAGCACAGATTTCAAAGGTTTGCTTTATATGACTGCAAGCAAAATAAAGAATAAATATCTCAGCATACCTTTTTCTCGTTGCCTCAATGATGTAAAATATTCCAGTTGCAACACCCTTTGAAGAAACAGCCAGTTACAACTGTAGTAATTATAACAACCTTATGCAATAGCTCATAACTGCAATAGATATTTTAAAAAATGTGTCATTACTTACACTCAGCAGTGGCCATCCTCCTTGGATGGCTGCAGCCCATTCAAAACCCAGCTCTTCATTTAGAAATCCTCCCAGAATTGGACCTACAAATGCCCTGCATCAAATCAAAATCAGGTATTGGCATCCCAAAAAAAAGGATAACATATCATATTCTCAGAGAACTGTTTTATTGGGTTTTGTGGCCTTCCTTCATAGACTCTTATCTTTGACAATAAAGAGATTTTCTTCCACAGACCTAACCTCCCTAAAATTCACAATAAGTATGAATTTTTCGTTTGCCAAGGCCCCAATAAATCTAATTACTTCCTCATCTGGAAACAGGATCCACATCAGAAAGCTGAATGCAGTCTTTTTCAGTAGAGAGACCCCATTAAGGATCATGCTCTAAGGAAACATCTACACTGATCAATTCTATCATAAGAGAAATTCAAAGTCGCACCTCTCCAAACACAAAGTTTCCAAACATCAAGACAAAGGACTGATGAATACAGGCTGCTGGGAAGGCACACTGTGACAGACACAGTCACTGCAAGGTTGAGCTGTGCGTTAACTGCCCTGCACCTTTATGCCTGTCTAAAAATGCAGGTTAAAAAGGTTATGCAGCTGCTGTCTCTTTTATGAAAAGTCTTACATGATATGGTGTCTCATGACAGAAAGGGAAAAAACTGTGTAAAACTAGAGAGACTTCCTGGAAGCAAGTTACATTATAAAACCAGGCTTGATGGCAGCATAAACCAGGGGTTTGGTACCTTTGTACTACCTATGTCTGTACGGAACCTTCCACCAAATAAACAGGACTACTAGATAGCTGGAGCTTGGAAAAAAATGATGCAAATTTGTGCCACTGAAACATACCTGCAGCCACAGAGGACTACAAGGACAGATAAAAATATCCTGTAAGTGGCTGACAATAGGAGCACTTTGTCACTTCCCACTGAGTGACAACTCTGAAGGGTCACTCAGCCAGTAGTACCTTTCACTTGTTTCTGTGACAATGACCCTGAGTAATAAACACAAACACACTGTGCTAAGGTATGCAAACACAGACCTTAAATAATTGCTGTGGCTGAAAAAGAAGAGAATATTCAACCTAAAGCTATCCCAGACAAAAGGAGGAAATGTGGAAAACAGAAAATAGAATTAGTCAGGAGCAGACACCTAGCTCACTCCATGTGAGTGGACTTAGCTTTGTAAAAAAATAAGTATTGAGCATTAGATTTTTTAGTGACAAGAAAAGTGACCACACAGAAGTGCAAACAAACATCCATTTAATCACTGCAGTTTTCTGATATGCAGAACAATATGTTTCAAGGAAGACAAGTTCAGAGCACTGTCAAAACAAAAGTTTTACCTTTTGTTGGGTAAAAAGCTTTATTTTAACATGTCTACCAGGCACCTGTCAAACAAGAAACTTTAAAATCAAGGTCAACAGTGACTGCAATGCAAGGCTTTTGGTTGTAGTGCAGCCAGGTTTCCATGTTGCAATAGTGTGGAACAGCTGAACTCTCATAGCTTACAAAAAGGGGTACACCTACCCAAGGGACCACATGGCATTGAAGAGCCCAGACACCAGTCCTAGCAGACTCAGACCTTCTTCAAATCCATTCTCACTGCAGAAAGACAGACCAGTTAGAGTTGTACAATACATACGGTGCCTCAGTGTGTAGCCTTTCCCTACAGACTTTTTCCCCCTCCTTTCAATTTGCACACCACATAAATAGTTAACAAGCAAAAGTGTGCAGTAGAATGTCTGTTTACCCAGTGCTTTCTTCTTTGCTGCCTCTCTGGAGGACTGCAGTGCTACTCCTCATCTCTGATTTCTCCCAAGTAAGATCACACCTTTGCACTAATTCCCCATGTTTCATACGGTGGGTGTGAAACTGTGACAGGTGGCTTTTTAGAAGCAAAGACCTTGTTCCAAAAGGAACATACTAATAAGAGTAAACCAAGATCCTTCTAGATCATTACTGAGATACACATTTACAAAGTTATACTGGGAGGACAATGACTTGGGTGCTCAGTCAGAAAAAAGCTAAGACAATAGAGTAGTGGAAGCATTTAAGTGTTACTATCTGCCTTTGCCTCAAAAAGGAGTAAAAAAGCCACACTTCATATTCACCCCTGAAAAACAGTTGCAGGTTCCTAGTGTCAGTAACATGAAAGAAGGTTTGGACTGAGTTACTTACTATGCACATTGCAGGATCTCTGGAAACACCGGGATAGCACTCATGCCAAGGGAAAAGCCAATCAAAACCAACACTAGCACAAACATCCACAGCTGGCTGAAAGAGAGGCATTTACAAGAAGTTAGCTGCTGAAGACTCTTTCCAAGTAAGGACTCCATTTTGACTGAAAGCTGTTATATTTGCTCTCTCTGATTGAGCAGCAAACTATGTGTCTTGAAGCCAATACTAAGACTTGAAAAATCCAGTTTTACACCTTAAAAAAAAAGACTTTGTAAAAGAATATGAAAAACCCGTGCTCAAATTATAAATTTTCTTAGCAAATGCAGTTCATTTTATGATGCGCCTATAGAGAAGAGGTAAACAGATGAGGTTAACTCAGCAATGCCTGTGTGCAAGCACCAGACTTGGTTTGTTGCAGAAGTGAAGGATTTTGAAGTTAAAATTTTGTAGCCTAATATATTACAACCAAACAGACTTAGCTAAAGAACTTTGAAAACTTTACTAGTTTCGTTTTCTCCCTAGCTCAAATGTGTCACCGCGCCAGTTTCAAATCTATTATCTTTAAAAATTAGCAACCTAGGAGGTGTTCTACCCATTAATAAGCCTACCATCATCTTCAACAGAGTGTCTAAGCTAGGACAAAAGAACTTTACAGTTGTTTTGTAAATGTAGCAGAGTGTTTTGCTGTGAATTAACTTCAGAAATATGGCATTACAGCATTCAGGTAATAGACATTGTCTTTACTTTGCTACTGAGAACAAAGCTATAATCTGTCACTTTTCTCAACAGGCTATATACAGAGAGAAGGAAAATCAGTACTGCTGCACTGCCGTGCAAATAAACCCCTTAGTTTAAAAACATTGATGAAATAGAAAAATACGGAAAATAAGATGAAACGAGAACTTTGTTTTGCTGAACTGGAAATGCCACAAAATTGGAAGGGAAGGAAAATAAAAAGCAACATTCTTCCTACCATACACATTAACATGAACACAGTAACAGTAAAAAGCAAAAGAAAAGGATCTATTTTATGAAAACGTAAAATCTCCATCTTCAGATGCTTTCACTCCTTTACATTCCCAGTCTCATGCTAGACATCAAAAAACCACCATGTTTCATGGTCAAAGGTAGCAGCTGAAAAACAAATCTGTTTCATGGTCAGAGCTGCTAATTACTTATGACTTACGGACATACATGACTATGGTTGAAAACATCATACAAGGGGTCAGGCTCAGGGAGAGGCAGTACCTTTCAATGTGCAGTACAGGAGCAGGTCCTAGCATGAAAAAGCACACTGCTGTCATTAAGTCTCCAGATATCAGCAGCCACTTCCTGATGTACTGTGTAAGAAAAGGAAAAGCTATGCAATTAAAAATTGGGAATTTGTCACGTACATCAAGAAACAATAAATTCATGTTTCCTCGCCCCAGATGCAATCACTGGCAGCAGCTGCTTAATACAGAGATTTCAGGATACTGAGCAATGGCCCTTCTCAGTTAGCAAAGTATTTTAGGTCTTACTCATCTTTAATATAAGAAATATCATGTAGCATTTCATGATGTTCTTTAAGTTCCTTCCAACCCAGGCCATTCTATGATTCTATGTAATTCTCATGTACAAAGGGCATTACTAGTTTGTGTCAGGAAAAAAGGTGTCAGAAAACTGCCACTGTCCTTCAGGCACAGCATTCAACGTGTAGGTTTCCTGATCAATTAGGGCTGGCTATCGAACAGGCAGTTTTAGGAGTACCACTGTCAAAGTCTCTTTCTACGGTGCTGTTAAGAGGTAAAGGACCAGGCTAAAGGATAGGTGGCCAGTGTGCTGATCTAATTTGGATATTACACTTTTTAAGAGATAAAGGCAATACAGTTAACCAGAACATCTTTACTCCTCAAAAGCGAACAAAATTAGATGTGGTTAAAAGCATGGATAACCGGGACATATTTTCCCACTCTCTATTCCCTATTGCCTGGAAGAAGATTGTGGTTAGTCCACTAGAAAAGCTTAGCACGCTTCAGCTGCTTCTCTGATGTCCTTTACTGACTTGGACATTCCTAAATTACCCTGGACCTTGCAAAAGACACCTTCCATGTGGCGGTAATGGGTGCGTGTGCAAGGTCTTGAAAGGCAGATCCCTTTACAAGACCAGGCCTACATCCATAGTTTCAGTATGAGACGTTCTCCACCTTTAAGCAAACGCAGAGAGGGCTTTAGTAACCCTGCACACACAGCAGGGTAGGACTCACCGTCAGTTTGTCGCTTAAGAGTCCGAGGAGGGGAGAAGATAGGGAGTATGAGAGTGCCAAACCAAGGAACACCAAGCCCACATAACCAGCTGGGAGTTTGAACTATGGAAAGGCAGATAAAACAAAAACCAAGACAAACCATATATGCTACATTCATTGAAGGACAATCCAAGAATTACATATTAAATCGAAATACTGAAATGTGCTATTTTAAGTATTTTACTGATACCATAGAGAGGTTTTTCAAGTATTTTAAATCATCCAGAGAGCTTCAGTTTCATTGCTTTCAGCAACACTTTCAAGCATGAAGCGGTGGAAACACCTGACACAACCGTACTCATATAAAGCCTAAATAATGTCAGGAGGAAACACTATGCTATGTCCTCTACACCAGCACACTGGATTCTAACATTACAATCTGACATACTTGAAACAGACACTTCAAACACTGAAATTTAGATGGATTTAGTCTTTGCCTCTCCAATCTTTAGTTTTATTTGCATTAGAAAAGCCCAAGTACTGTATTCATCCATTGTTAATAAGCACATCTTAAAAGTAAGTAGTGCTACGAAACTCAACTGCAACTTTTCAACCAAAGAATGATTTTTATGAGAATGGATAAGAGGTTTTTTGCAAACAACCTGAGGCCCATATTTTCCTAATGCAGACACAGTTTTGTGTTGAAACAAAATGTGAAATGAATCAAAAACATATTAGTTTCTCAAATGAGTGTCTTAACTAAGAGTTAGAAGGTATTCCAAGATGTTTCATGTGGCATAGACTACATAAATATTCAGTACTTCCTTGCCATATGCAAGTAGGTGATAATAACTCTAATTTAGTGGTTAGAATGCCTGCCAAGAGGGCTACAGCCCTTTCACAGCAAGTATCTGCTAGCACAGAGCAGAGGAAAGCAGAAGAGCCGTAGAAGCACACAGATTCTAGAGTGGGATAATTTCAGATCCCTCCTGGGAGATGGAAGACGCACATTCACTTGTCCACTGATGAAAGAGGTTAGCATCAAGTCCCCTCCACCCTGGACAAGTGCTCTAAGTACAGACTAGGCAGACAAAAAGTAGCACAGCCATCTGTGAAACACTGTGCTTTGTAAAAACAATTCATAAATAAAGCCCTCAAAGACCATTGCTTAATTGCACACAGGAACAGAATCTTGAACTGCTTACTTCAAATCCATTATCTTAAACACTACTGGGAAAATAAATAAATAAGCATTAAAATAAATTTAAAATAAATAAAATGGCATTTGCCTGTTTAAGGTGTGAGTGAAGAAGTCAGCTGGCAGGTTACACAGTTGCAATTACTTTAATTTTAGCAATGCTGTAAAAGAATGCAGAGCTGTGACATCACTTTGTGGAAAGCAAGGATTCACATCAGGAGATGTAAAACTGTCAGTGACTGTGACAGCTTTCAAGAATTGGATTTCAGGAAGGAAGAAAAAAGTCCCTTGTTTACAAAAGCAGTTTCTATGCCGTATTCAGAGACTGTACTTTTCAGCTGAAAGACGTTTAAGTGGAGAAAGTCCATTTTTAAAAGCTTACATTTCTTCATTCTCAAAGTTATCAAGACCCAGCAGGAAGAGATGGTGCAACAGATATTGATTTGTCAGTACTGTGAAAATCAAGTTATTTGGAATTCATACAACTAACAGTTAACTAAAGCAGTGTTAATTGGATAAAGGTCAATTTTGCTTAGGATATTTATATTTATAACCAGTTACTATTTATTAAGTCAAGACTTCACTGCATGTTAGCAGGACTTACCTTCTTTAGGATAAATAGAGACATTGTGGGATCCAAAAAACCCAAGCATGCACTTAGAGAAAATATAGTGAGACAAAGTATTAAGACTTTTGGCAGAAGAATGAGCTTCCAAAAGGATTCCTTCCTAGGAGTTGAATCTGTTTCAATACAAAAGAGGGGGAAACTGCATTATTTCCAGCAGCACAAGCTCATGATTGATCTTGCTATAGAAAAGAAATAGTATTTCCTTTTCTTTAGTTCTCTTACTCCTGTTACACAACAGATTAGTTACACAACAGATAGTAGATTATTATGTGCTATGCTATTTTTATAGTAAAAACCAAATTTTGATAGGTGAAGAAGAAATATATACAATTTACATTTCAACACTGCAAATCCCCAACTTGAAAAGAACTAAAGCATGTACTACTCCAATTATGTGAAAAAAGTATGTAGTATTTAGCTTCCCTGCTAGCAAAGAAATCCTCATGGATATGTTTCAACTTGATACATGAACACATATATGAACAATTCATATCCAATCAAAGAAACATGTTTGGAGAATAATATAAAAAGGTTGCTATTTATCAATTGACACCTGTCCGATTTTTGAAGCAACTAATTGAACTCCAACATGTTCAATTTGTACTCCAGGAAATTTCTTTCGGATGTCATGGTTATGTGGCAATTTTAAGTCAGGGCCCCTTCCTGATGCTGTTTCTCCTGTAATACCTGAATGTGGTCTCAAAGTATACATAGAATTAAAAGTTCATGCATTAGCATCCACCAGCTCAGAGTTAACATTTGTGTAACACACTTTCAAATTGTCAGCAATATCTTGACAATTTCAGAGCTTGGGGAGGTCAGGGGGGAAAGCCTAACCAGGCAACACATGGTTAATCATGGTTAGTTTCTTCTAAAAGCCAATATACTAAACGTTACTCTCC
>VYXC01006060.1:0-11725 GCA_013397175.1 Platysteira castanea | reverse complement strand
GGAAGAGGCGGGTGCGGCGTGGGCTCCGTGCGCCGCTGACCTTCCCGAGGCTGGGAATTCGGGCTGTGGACACCAATTAAAAACAGAATCATTCCCATGGCAGCCGGTAACAGCAACCTGGAGGCGAGCGGGGTCGCAGCGGGAGCAAGGCTCCTCTGCCCCGTGGCAGCTTTCCACGCCACAACACCGGAATTAACAACAACTCCGTGCTCCGGCGGGGCTGGAAACCCTGGAGGGGATCAGGGGTGCCACGGAGGGATGCACAGACCCCAACTTTCCATGTAGTCCTTTCTCATTTCCATGGGAATTTAGTGTTTATTGCCTTTTTTTGGTGGTTTTTCAAGGGAAGTTGTGCAAAGCTTTGGGTTTAATTGTGCTCTGAGATGGGGATGAGTGAAGCAGGTGGTGGCAGGAACCATCCCCCCATGGGTCTCTCCCTGAAGGGCTGGGTTTGACCTACTGATTCCATTTTTTCAGGGATGGAAAGCTACTCCTGATCTTTAGTGAAGCCCTGACCTGACGCAGAGCTTGGCACCACCTTTCTGCCTTATCCCAGCTGAGACTTTACCCAGAGAAGGACCAGAATCAGCTCCCACTGGGACTAAAAACTTCCCCCAGTGCCACTGGTGTCACAGCCCGCTCATTTCCCACAGGAAAAACCCTGATCCAACACACCACGTCAGATTTTTAAGGATGATAGACAGGCATAGGGTGTTTTCACCCCTTCCCCCACCCCCCAAAAAATCATTTCCCGGTGCAATAAGACCAGAAAGAGACCTAAGAAATGTTCATGTAAGTATTTATTGGGTTAGAAATACTGCGTGGTTTCCATCCCAGCACAGGGCTGCGTTCCACACAGGCACAAGCAGGCAGGAATTGCTGCTCCCTTTGCCACGGGGCTCCACCTTCCCACCAGCTAAAGCTGAATGCAGCGTAAGGCACCTCCTGCAGCCCTCAAACCCTCGCTCCTTTAACCCGTCTGAATATAGAAATCTATTGCTTGATAAGGTAGGAGAACCCCTGATATTAAAAAAGGCAGCAAATACACAATCTGAAAGCCAGGGGTGTCCTACTGTTCCCTGTCCCTTTTTCCCAGTCCTTTGATATTTTCCAGGCGGCTTCATGGCAGGGGTTGGTTTAATATCTCAATTTGTGAGCGGCACTGCTGGCGGAATTCTTTTTTTTTTTTTTAATTGCTAGGAGCACTCAGGAATTCATTCCATGAGTTTTTTTACATTCAAGGAATTCGGGTGTGCGGGTGCACCCAGGATGGGTCCCCCCGAGGTGGGTGCTGGTGCAGCCTCGGGAGCCCTTCCGAAGGCAGCGGGAAGCACCCGTTGGCACGAGGAGCTGGGGGCTTTGGAAAAGGGGCTCTCAGCCCGTGGGATAAGGCTGGGCAGGCTTTCCCCAGAGGAACCTGCAGGTTTGTTTATGTTTGGATGGAGGGGGTTGCCCGTGGCGGATGGAGGACATCCCACCACATCCCACCTCGAACATCCCCCTGGACCTCTCCGAGAGACCCCAGGTGAGCATCCATGTGGGAAGGGGTGACAGAGCTGGCTCTGGGGGCTGGGAACAGCCCCACAAAGCCGGCTTGGTGCCTCCCAGCCCCCGTTCCCGGGAGAGGAACGAGCCGCCAGCGAAGCTGCACACGCGGGGCTGCACCTCAGCAGAAGCAAGGCCGAGCGTCCGGCTGCCAGGGCTGATTCCCCGCGCCGGGAACGCTTCCTCGGCAGCTCACGGACAGCTCTTGGTGGGAAAGCGCTGCTTGATCTGGAAGGACTCGCACTTCTTGTACTTCATGGTCAGCCCGTACTGGGGGGTGATGTCCACCCGCTCGCCGGGCCGCAGGCTGAAGTGCAGCTGCTGCAGCAGCGTGGTGAGGAAGAGGAAGATCTCCCAGCGGCCGATGGTCTCCCCGATGCAGCGCCTCTTGCCCAGGCCGAAGGACAGCACCTTCTCGCTCTCTGTCCGGCTCAGCTCTGTCCCCGCGGCGTTCAGGAACCGCTCGGGGTTGAAGGCTGAGGGGTCCTTCCAGAGGGTCCTGGGGAGGAGAGGAGACGCTCCTGAGGGTGCTGCTTGGTCACAGGGTCACGGAACGGTTTGGGGACATAAAAGCTGATCCAGTCCCACCCCCTGCCATGGGTAGGGACAGCTTCTGCTATCCCAGGGTGCTCCAAGTTCTGTCCAGCCTGGCCTTGGGCACTGCCAGGGATCCAGGGGCAGCCACAGCTGCTCTGGGCACCCTGTGCCAGGGCCTGCCCACCCTCCCAGGGAACAATTCCTTCCCAATATCCCATCCCTCCCTGCCCTCTGGCAGTGGGAAGCCATTCCCCCTTGTGCTGGTACTCTGTCCCAAGCCCCTCTCCAGCTCTCTTGGAGCCCCTTTAGGCCCTGGAAGGGGCTCTGAGGTCTCCCCAGTTCCCTACTCCAGAGCAGACGGGCTCCAGCCCCGGGGCGTGGTGCCAGCTTTCACCCCCTGCCACGGGGTCAGTGACAAAACCCCTCCTGGCAGACAGAAGCCGTGCAGCGCTGTCTCACTCCACCATCCAAAGCAGCCCTTGGCAGGCTCCCTCCCTGACCTAAAGCACCAGCTCCCTGTCAGACTCCATCAGCTCAGCCTGCTGGAACCTCTGTTTTAGGCTCGGGCTGCGTTTGCCTGGGCAGACACCCGAGGTGGATTTAACTCCATGTACAACAGCCAGAGAAGCTGCAGCTTCAGCACAGGGAGCAGCCAGCAGCCCTTCAGAAAGGAGAAACGGAGACCAGAGGGTTTTCCCTTTCTGAATCCTCTCGGCAGAACTTCCCAACCTGTCCCAGGTCGGCTGCTGGGAGGTGCCAGGCAGGATTTAACAGTGTCTCAGCTGGGAATTTCTGCTTGGATGTGTGGAATCCTGTCTGCCCGAAGGACGGCGTTCCCACTCCATGCTCATGCAGGAGCAGAAGGAATATTGGAAGGTTTCCAGCCTCCTGGGGTGTTTGTATACAAACACCTCGAGTTTGATCCAAAATACCCCATCTGGGAACCACCCTGCTGTACCTCACTCCCCGCTGGAAGGTCTCTGCTGGGGAGCAGTGGGGGGCAGGATGGGCTCTGCTTTCCAGTGCCCCCGTCATGCCCAGAGCTGATTATCAGCAATCACAACACAAGCCCATCGAGTTTAACACAGTCACAACATTTTTCTCCCTTAAAAAGGGAACCGGGCAATTCCCACTGAGCACATCCAGAGCTGTCAGCTCAGATCACAGGATCTGCTTGGCAGGAGGATCAACTGATCCCTGATTTTCCAGCAGCCTGAGCTTCCACACAAGCTGGGTAAGCCCTGGTGTTGGGGAGCTGCTGAACCGGGGGCCAAATCAAGCTGGACCAGCTCCATGCCCAGGAGAGCCAAGGCTGGGCTCAGCCTCAATCCCACACCATTTTTGGTCCAACCTGCCCTTTCCTACATGATCCAGTCATTTTTTGGCACAAAGATCAGCATGATCTGAATGCCAAGAGAACCCAGGGCAGCCCAGATGAGTAGGAGGGTTTGGAATACTCACTCATCGTGGTTCACTTGCCACTGGTTGACGAACACGCAGGTGTCCTTGGGGATGTAGTAGCCATTCAGCACCGTGGCTTTTGTTGTGCTGAAGGAGACACGGGTGGAAAGAGAAGTTAGAGGAGACCCACAGTGCCGTGACAAGTCAAAGCCTAGCGAGTCCTGCAGAGGTTTCATCTTCCAAGCCCTATTTGTGCCCTTAGGACTGGCTAGGAAATACCCCAGATCGTATTCGGGAGATTAAATAGTCTTGGTTACACTTTCCTCCAGCAGAAAAATTCCAGTTTCATTTCACACCTCGTTCCAGACGAGTTGTGATGTGGTTTCTCCCAAGGCAGGAAGAAATATAAACCCAAGGGCATTCTCCCAGCAAAGCTTTTTGGGGTGAAACCACCCTCAAAACAAAGGATTCAACCCCAGAAGGGCAACAAGCTGGAATATTTCCCCCTCACAGGGATCGATTCCCGGCCAAAATAGCACCTCCCAGAAAACCACTCCAAAAAAAAAACCTCAAATGAGGCGTCAGCCTCTCCAGCCCGTACCTGTGTGGGATGGTGAAGGGCACGAAGGAGGAATGCCTGAACATCTCCAGGATAAAGGCTTCCGTGTAGGGCAGCGTGCCCCGGTCCGACAGCCGCGGCCGCCGCTCCCGCCCGATGGTCTGGTCTGGGGGAGGTGGAGAGCAGGAAGAGGTCAGGATCAGGGCTGACCAGAGAGGTTTGGCCGTGTGGGAATGTGGTTCCTGGACTCACCGAGCTCTTCCTGGATCCTCTTCTGGATGCCGGGGTGTGTCACGAGATACATGAGGCTCCAGGACAGGGCTGTGGCCACAGTGTCGAAGCCTGGATGGGCGTGGGAAAGGCATTTAGTTACCAGAAGAGGACAGGTGAGGGGATGTTTCAGATTCCACCACTCCAGATGTTTGTTCCCCCATCAGCTGCCACCAGAGAGCTCTGGTCACTGCTCAGGAGGGGGCCTCACAACAGCTCCACACACCCAAACGTGGTCANAATATAAACCCAAGGGCATTCTGCCAGCAAAGGTTTTTGGGGTGAAACCACCCTCAAAACAAAGGATTCAACCCCAGAAGGGCAACAAGCTGGAATATTTCCCCCTCACAGGGATCGATTCCCGGCCAAAATAGCACCTCCCAGAAAACCACTCCAAAAAAAAAACCTCAAATGAGGCGTCAGCCTCTCCAGCCCGTACCTGTGTGGGATGGTGAAGGGCACGAAGGAGGAATGCCTGAACATCTCCAGGATAAAGGCTTCCGTGTAGGGCAGCGTGCCCCGGTCCGACAGCCGCGGCCGCCGCTCCCGCCCGATGGTCTGGTCTGGGGGAGGTGGAGAGCAGGAAGAGGTCAGGATCAGGGCTGACCAGAGAGGTTTGGCCGTGTGGGAATGTGGTTCCTGGACTCACCGAGCTCTTCCTGGATCTTCCTCTGGATGTCAGGGTACAAGGCAACGTACATGAGGCTCCAGGACAGGGCTGTGGCCACAGTGTCGAAGCCTGGATGGGCGTGGGAAAGGCATTTAGTTACCAGAAGAGGACAGGTGAGGGGATGTTTCAGATTCCACCACTCCAGATGTTTGTTCCCCCATCAGCTGCCACCAGAGAGCTCTGGTCACTGCTCAGGAGGGGGCCTCACAACAGCTCCACACACCCAAACGTGGTCAAGGTGTCACCCCAGCAGCTCCCTGTCCCCACCCAGCCTCCAGCTTTGGGATTCACTCCAAAGATCGAGTTGTGCCACCAGAACCACTCCCACCTGCCCCAAAGAGGTCATTGACGATGTGGATGATCTTCTCGTTGGAGAGCTGGACATGGGCATCCTCCCCGACGCTCTTCTCCTGGCAGTGCCCGATCAGCGAGTCCGTGATGTCCCGGATGTGCTCCTGGGGAAGAGCCGGTGGCTCAGGGACACCGCGGACACACAGGGGTGGGGAAACCCGCCCTAGATAGTGCTGGCTCGGGGGGCACTAACTGCAGCTCAGAGCTCTCCAAGGGGCTTTACCAGGCAGGGCAGGGGGACACTTGCAGCCATCTCCACCCACATCCAAGAGCACCCAAGTGTTCACCTTATCAAAGCTGCTGTAATGCTCCTGCACAATTTTCTGCACAAAGGCGTTGAAGCGCCTGTTGATGTCCTTGAAGAGCTCCATGGTGCGGCTGGGGAGGTACCGGAGCAGGGGGATGAAGTCGGCGGGGTGGCCGGCCCCAGCCACCTCCCCAAACTCGTTGTTGAGGCGCACCACGCTGAGCAGCTCCTGGTCGTCGTGCTCGTAGCGCTTGCCGAAGCACATGGCACAGATGACGTTGGCCACCGACACCACCAGGTACTGGTTAAGGTCAAACCTCCTCTCCTCCTCCATCAGCTGCAGGAACTTGGTGACCAGGTACTCGGCCTCCTTGGACACGTGCTCCTCCAGCAGGCAGCTGGAGGACGACGTGGGGCTGGGGGCGATGGAGAAGCTCTTCAGGGCGCTCTGGGCCAGCCTCCTGCGCGCCTTCCACACCTCCCCGGAGTCGGGGCTGAACGTCAGGCTCTGCCCGTTGGAGATGTAGGGGAAGCTGTGCAGGTCGGGGCGGCCCATGAAGTCCTCTCCTTGCCTCACCAGGGCTTGCCGGATGGTGTCCAGCCCGCTGAGCACCAGCACGGGCCGCGTGCCGATCCGCACCTCCATCACGTCCCCTTAGCGCCGGCTCAGCCGCGTCAGCGCCAGGTGCGTGTCCTTGCGCAGCTCCAGCACGTTCCCCACCAGCGGGTACCCGCGCGGGCCCGGCGGCCTCCGCAGCCCCCGGGGCACGGGCTGCCGCTGCAGCCACTGCAGCAGCAGCAGCACCAGGCAGAACGCGGCCGCCACCAGCAGCGCCTCGCTGCCCGACACCGCGCCGGGGCTCCCCGCCGCCCACATCGCCGCCTTCAGCATCGCTGCCGCCGCCCAGCCGCCCTGAAGGAGGCAAGCAGAGCGAGGGGAAGGGCCGCGGTCAGCGAGGGGCTGAGCGCTCGGGGCGCTGCCGGCACCGGCACGGGCAGCGAGAGCCCTTAAGCAGCTCGGGGGATGGAGCTGCCCCTGCAGCCCTGGCGGTTTCCAGGGGCACAGCTGGAGACCCGAAAAGACTCCAGGCACACCCACCCATCCCTTTAGGAGCACCTCACCCCCCGGAGACTTCATGACACCCCTTTCCCAGCAGCAGATCCTTAGACTAGCATGCAGAGCCCTCAGAAATAAACCAAAGAGGAACTGGGGCAGGTCTCTAGGCTGAGACACCTGGAGCAGCAACAGGACAGGACACGAAAGCAGCAGAGATGGGCTTCACTTCTGATCCACAGTTGCTGCACTTTGGGAAACTCCTTGCACTCAAAAGCAGGATTTTTGCTAGCCAGGAGTGGAAGGAATAGGTCCCTCAACTTTTTCTCTGCGTGTCAGGGAAGCAAAGATGCTCTCTTAAACCCCAGGACCCCTCTTTTCTCCTCAAAGTCTTTTCCAGAGTGCTTTGCTAGGGAAGAGCAGATACTGACTGCTCACCGAGAGAGTCACCGAGCCACCACTCACCAGCAAGCGAAACACAGCAGAGCCAGGAATCGTCCCAAAGATCGACGGCTGTGAAAAATAACCGTGGCTGCAGAGAGGGTCAGCGGGATGGGTGCACCCCGCTCCCAGCTCTGTCAGAAACCACGGAATCACAGAGTCCCCCGAGCGGGAAGGGACTCATAAGGATCATCGAGCCCAACTCCCAGCCCCTCACAGGACTGAATCCTTCAGAAAACCCCGAGCAGGGGTGGGAGGAGGTTGGCCGTCAATCCCCACCTTCCCTTGGGTTTGGCAGGGTGTCACAGCCCCTCACAGGACACCCGTGGGGGGAGATTCTGGGGGGGGCTCTTGGGACCTTGCACCGCAGCGGGCGCAGCCCAGCTGGGACCCCTTCCCAGCGCTCGGCAGCAGGAAGACCCTTGAGGGGCGAATTACCTCCGGCACCCCCCAGAAACCACCTTCCAACAGGTGCGGGAAGGATGCCGCAGCCGTCGGAAAGAGAGGGCAGCCCGCGGCGGGGCTGTCCACCAGCGGGGGAGCTGGCNGCGGGGGTCAGGGAGGGAGGGGGGTCCCGAGAGGTCGCGGCGTGGGGTGCGGGGGTGTCGGTGCCGCCCGTGGGTTCCAGCCCGGGGCGGGCATCGCGTGCGAAGCGGGCGGGATGTTTGGGCAAACCCGCACCGCCCCGGTCACTCCAGTCACGCTACCGGCAGGATCTTAAAGGCGCCGGTCCCGCGCCCCGCTGCTCCCTAGGAGCCCCCCGGGGGTCGCCCCGGCTGCTCCGCTCCCCACAGCCCCAGAGGGTTCCGTACACCCACACCCGCGCCCCCGCCCCGGTGCACGCAGCCCCGGGATATCCGCGGTGCCCGGAGCCGTGGGGACAGCGGGAGCGTGGGAAAAGAGCCCCGGGGCGCGCGGTGCGGGGCAGGAGGGGGAGACCGGGACATTCAGCCCCCTCTGGGCTCCGCGAACACGCGGGGATGAGCGTGGACCACGCACAGCGGGGCCGACGCGATCGCACAGCTCCGCGGGGGCTTTGCCCATCCCGCCGCCGGTGTGCCCGGTAAAGCAGAGCGGGGGCCACCGGCTCTGAGCGTGTTCCCCCACCTCACGCTGCGGGACCACCCCACAGCTCCGTAGGGTCCCCGTGGGGACGTGGGCGGCGGGGCAGCCCCGGGGGTCACGGCCCTGGCTGCCCCGGCCCGGTTAAAGATTGTCCAGGTTCGCGTGAGAAGCCGCCGTGCCCTCTGTCACCTCTGTCCCCTGGGGACAGGGCGACCCGAGGGGCGAGGTGGGGCTGGGATGGGGCAGAGGGTGCAGCCGGCGGGAGAGGGGGCACGTCGTGGGGGGATGTTCGATGTCCGAAGGGGGGCTCAGGCAGAGTTTGCAGCCCCCACCCCCGGGCCCCGCGGGATGAGAGGCCAGGTCCTGCCCTTCAGGGAGGACAACGGGGACCAGCCCGCTCCCAAAATCTGCCCCCCTCCATCCGCATCATTGTTCCCAGCCCAGCTGCCGCGAGGTGGGAGATAGGCCAGGGGGTCCCGCCCCGCCGCGGGGTCCCAGAGGTGACATTAGGGACATCGCGTGCGAAGGGGCTCCGGCCAGACCCGGGAGGGCCGCCCCGGTCACTCACAGTCACGCTATGGGTGGGTGGCGGGGGAAATGGTTTTTAAAGGACCAGGGCGGTGGCCTCACGTCCAGGAGCCTGGCCCGGGGTCAAGGCGGCGCCGGAGCAGCTCAGGATCAGCTCCCCCCACGGCTGGCTGGGGGCTGGGGAGGTTGTGGGGGATCCCCAGCACCGGGGACATCGTCGGGGTCAGCAGGGGTGCCCGCTGCCACGGGATGCTGCATCACCCGCGAGGGGACAGCAGTGCCCCTGCCATTTGTGTCCCCTCGACAGCACACGGTCATCTCAGCCCTTCCCAGCCACGAGGAGCGGGAGAGAGGCGAGTGCAAAGCGGGGAGGTGGCAGTCGTGCCACCCGAAATGTCCCCTCGTAGCCCCAGGCAACACCGAGCGGTGCCCCACGCTGCAGGGCTGACCACAAATGTCCTCAATGTGCCCCACGGCTCGGGATACACGTCAGGGTGTCCATAAACCCCGGTCGGGGATGTCTCTGGCGCCGAGGCACCTCGTACAACGCGCGGAGGCACGCTGCGTGCCGGTCCCCGTGTCCCCACGCCCCTCCCGCGCGTGTGCGAGCGCGCACCCCCTGTCCCCGCGCCCCCGCGCAGGTGTGTCCCCGCACGGAGCCGCATCCGCGCCCGGGGACGCGCTCGGGGACGCAAACGTCCTCCGTGTCCCTCGCAGGTCCGTGTCTCTCGCAGGTCCGTGTCCCTCGCAGGTCCCTGTCCCTCCCAGGTCCGTGTCACACATGCCGTGCCACGCGTCCGCGTGCCCGCGGGCACCGTCACCCTCCCGCTCCCGCCTGTCCCTGCGCACACAGCCGGGCACGGCCGGTCCCGCGGAGTGCTGGCCCGCGGAGGGCAGCGCAAAACCCGCCAGGGGCGGGGGCCGGCAGCGTCCCCCCGGCTGCTCCCAGCCAGCTCCGGGGATGCGCGGGCTCGGCGAGGAGCGGGGGCCGGGGGTGAGGGTGTTTTTGGGGTGTGAGGGTGTTTTTGGGGTGTAAGGTTGCCTGGCACGCAAGGCAGCCGCTCCTAAGGCTGTTCCCATCAGGAGGCTCCCTGCCCTCGCGGGGCTTGGCAGCCGCCGAGGAGCCGGAGAGGGCTGGGAAGGGGTGAAAGAAGGGCAGGTGGGTCCTGGGGAACCTCTCCGGGACCCTCCCCAGCTTCTCCAGAGCTTTGGGATGTGATGGATGAGAAGTGGGTGGGTTCAGCGTCAGCACAAGGGCCACCAAGGTCTGAAATGCTGCGGGGGGAGGGGGTCACCCAGCCCCTCCACCCCAAGCCAGCCCCACGCGGTGGATCCACGGGGGTGGGAGATGCTGGCTGGATCCAGCCTGCCAGACAAGCCCTGCTCCCGCAGCCTGCCTCCCCAAAAACGTTCCCAAGGGTCTTCCTTGCCGGGGGAGCCGGGGCTGGGGGGGACTGCAGCTGATAGTTCCTGCGGGAATTATCAGCAGGAATATGAGAAGCTGGGGTTTTGTAACTGTTCTTGCCAAACATTAATGAACGGCGTCATTGCTATTAACGAGCCCGATTAGACCAGATGTTGAAAGCCTTTATTAAATATTAGCTCAGCTTTTACCTGGGCCAAATTGCCACTGGAATTTTCAAAGACTGAATGAAACTTCGGGCCAAACCCCAAAAGCTCTGGCTCATTCTTGCTCATCCCAGCTGCAGTTCCCAAACTCCCCTGAATTTTGCCCCGGCAAGAGCCAAAGCCCTGCTGGCTCGAGCATTTCCCTGTCGGGTGTCACCCAGTGCTTTTGGAGGGGATGAACTGTCCCAGCCTTGCCCCGTGCTGCCCCTTCACCTCTGCTATCTGCCGGGCTCACCTCCTCCCCTCTGCCCCGCCACTCCTCCTCCTCCTCGCTGCCTGTTTGCCCCGGAGGAGCCGGGGGAAGCGAGCCAGCCGCCTTCTCACGCAAACCTGGGCAATCGTTAACCTGGGCCTGGCTCTGCCCCGGGCCCGGGTGATCCTGCCGCCACCGCTGCCGGGTTGTGGGACCTGCGGGATGATTCCCCGGGGATGGATGGGGAGGGCTGGCGATGCCTTGCCACGAACGCCTCCCCTCGCTCACAGCCTGCAGCTCCCAGCAGCTCCAGAGCGGCCATGGGGGTGACAGCCCTCTCTGGCTGCTGGGAACAGTCTGGCCAGCCCAGAGAAGCTTTTTGGGGAAATGTTGGCACCCACGTTCCATAGGGAAGTGATGCTGACAGTACATCCTACATCTTCCCCAAGGCAGGGCTCAGGGACCCCCTTCTTCCTCCCTGTCCTAGGGACGCCCTTCTGCCTCCCCATGGCAGGCTCTAGGGCTCTGGGCAGGAGGAGAAGTCACCATTCACGGCCCAGAGCCTGCTGGACAGGAGAAAGGCTCTTCCCTGGCTTCTTGGGCAGGCTCCATCCAGGCTCGGCCCCGTTTGTTAATGGGTAGCTATTCCCAAGGGCTTTTGCAGTGGCCCTCGAGATAAATACCCAGCAGTGCAGTGAGGAGAGAGCTTGGAGAGTCGTGGACTTCCAGGCAGCAGGAGAAGGACCAGGCAGAGGAGAACGAGGTGACAGGACAAGAAGGTTCGGAGACAGAAGAGGATTCCCCCTGCTCCCGGTGCCGGGCACTCTCTGCCAATCTCGGCTGGGAGCCCTGGACAGTAAAAGCAGCCCAAGGAGCTGCAGGTAGGAGACAGCCTGTGTGTGGGGGGTTGAACATGGATATGGGACCAGGAAGGTATTTGGGTCTCCCTGCTCCCCGCAGAGCTGTGCGTTCTCACAGGGCAGCCCTGTGGCAACCCTGCTGCCCATGTACCCTGGACTTGTGGCCAGCAGGTCCATCCTCCTGGCTGTAACTCCTCATGGGTTTGGTACTCCTGGAACCACATTCATGGAGGGGCACCTGTTCCTCTCCTGCTGCTTCCCCGGGATTTGCTGACCTGCAGTTTTCCATGCCTTGTTTTACAAGATTGTCTTCCCTGGGCAGGAGCCTTGGCTATGCCAGTGGGGGCTTGGGGCTTCTGTGGGGAGAGGGGTGTC
>VYXC01006025.1:102977-134280 GCA_013397175.1 Platysteira castanea | reverse complement strand
CCCATCTGTAAATTTCCCTTCAAGTAGGGGCACATTTCACCTTTTGTTTTTAGTTTAAGTTGGTAATTTGAGATTTAGTTTGAGCTCTGGATTGGCAGGACATCCTGCATTTGTTTTACATTTTATTTTAACCCCTCATGCCTCAACCTTTCTGTCCTACCCTTCCTGCGGCCGCGCTTCCCTTGTGTTCTAACCTCTTGTGTATTAGTAGATTTTATTTGAAGTAAGGAAAAGCCCCCCTACCAAGGCAACCCTTCCACCTGCTCCAGCAACACACCCCAATGAAACCCAACACCCATTCTACGGCGTCCCTCCGAATAAAGCTGCGTGATTTGACTACTGGGACATGACACACCGGTCCAATTTGAATTCCATCTCAATGAAGAGGCGCTATGCAATCAAGAACTAAAGCATTTCTTGGGACACTGGGGATTTTGGGGATGGCTTATTTCCTTTTCAAAAAATTGTCTTGTGTCATTCTCTAGTAATTTTGCTATAGTATGTGTTTTCAGTTATTGCAAGTGTATTTTCAATTGTTTTAAAAGTTGAATTTTGTAATTCTTAGGAGAAGTCTTCCCTTTTTTTAATAAATAAAAACTGGGGAGTTATTGGGGTCACCCAGCCCACTGGGGGCTGTGGCGGGGGAGTTCTCCCCCAGGCTTGAGAGACAGGCTTCTCCTAAGACACAGTGTTCCTTTGATTGATCTGTATGTTCTCCCTTCCCTGCTCTCCCATGTGCCCTTGTAACCGGAGCGGCTCCAGCCCCTGTGGGGACGCTTTTAGGAAGGTCGCGGCACCTCTCATCTACCAACAGGTTCAGGTTCATGGAGTGGGTGCTGAGCATTCCCCAGACTCTGAGGAGAGGAGCAGGGCAGGTGACTTGTCCTTCCCAACACAGACCTAGCAATAAACTAGCTCCAAAATAAAATGGAATTTTGCCCCAGAAAAACCTGCATTGTGAAGTTTAGAAGCAGGATGACTCAGATGTCCTGATTCAACTCTGTAAGCTTAGACTGATTTCCAACTTTGACAGAAAATGCCTTTTTCCATCCTTTCAGCTCCCTGCAGCCACAGCCATGGGAAACAGAATACTCCTTTGGAATCCTGGGAGCCCGGAATATCCAAGGCCTCTGTGCCATCACTGTGTTTGTGCAGCTGCTTGGAGGGGTCACACAGCAACACTGGGAATAGGCACTAAACCCAAATCCATGTGGCTTCTTCCCGTGGCTCTCCATGGTCCCATCCAAACCCAACTGGCGATAGTGCTCGAAATCCAGGATGGATTGAAGCTGGGTAGGTGGGTTATAATTTGCACTTGAAATTTAGTTTGAAATCTTTACTTATCCCATCTTAGAAAATCAGGAAGCAACTTGAAAAGACACCCGGAGCTGATTAGAATTTCTAAAATATTCTGACTTGAATCAGTCACCTCAGTTTGATAGAGAGGGGGGAGAGGGGAAGGATGATTTCCCAATGTGGTGGGGGAAAGGGCTTAAGAAAACCAAAATGAGACAAGGAGGATGTTGCATCTTTATGAGGTGTCAAACTCAGCCAATCTCCGAGTGAGCTGCACACATACATAATCCTCATTACATATTCCACAAACAGCTTCTGCTCTGCTTCCAGACAGACACCCACCAGCCACTGATGTTCCTCGCATGACAACCACAGAGTTTGGCAGCTCTGGAGCCATGGAGCACAAACCAAAAAGGCGACTGTGCCATCACCTCCCTTCCGTGGCTTCACCTGGGGCCAGGATATCACTGGAAAGTGAGGGCACAGGGCTGGAGCCAGGGCAGCAAGGTGATCCCCCACACCACATTTTGGAACTGAATCAGAGACTCACACAGTGGTTTGGGTTGGAAGGGGCTTTAAAAGTCATCCAGTGCCACACCTTCCACTGGACCAGGCTGCTCCAAGCCCCGTCCAGCCTGGCCTTGGGAGGGTGCTGATGGAGAATTAACTGGCAGAAAATGGAAGTATTTCAGCAAATCCTCTGATAGTTTCCGGTCAGGAAGTATTCCTTCGCAGCTCATGGCTTCGTAGAGGCTGCCTAAAATTGGCACATTGACTTCAGTTGCCTGAACACACGTGGCTGTTGCTGTCTGAGGTGCTACAAGCTGTCCATGAGATCCCTGGGGCTGGGAAACTGAATACAGGACCAGTGGTAAATATCACACCCTCCTAAAGAGACAGCCAAATGCTGAGGAGTTCCTGTTGCATCCAGCATGGAGAGAGACACCTCTGACTAGGCAGCCACGAGCAGCCCCGTGGCTGGTGAGCTGCCCCACTCCTCCTGTTCCATTCACTGCCTTCCTGCAACCGAGGCTCGGACACCAGCCCTGCAGGGGCTGGAACAGGATGGTCTTTAAGGTCCCATCCAACCTAAACCATGGCATGATTCCATGAGCTGACACACCTCTTACTATCTTTGGATGCTGAACCTGCCATGGTCACATCCTCTCAAGTGGGATTCCAGGGGAAAACATCACCAGGAGTTCACAGGAGAAACAAGGGAACAAAAAGTCCCCCTGCTGTCCCTGGCAGCCAAGAAGAAGATGGCTCAGCCCTCCAACTCCCAGGTGCCTGAATTTGTGACATGAACAAATGCAGCAGAACACACTAGGATGCAGGTCCTACTCCTGAGAGCACTTCCTGATTTTATTTCAATACATTGACGGGTCTGCTGTTGGGTCTGGTTGTGAATCGCATGGGAGCAGCTGGGTAGTGGTGGATCATGAACAGAGGGATCCATGGCCTTCCAGTGTGAGACCAACTCAACTTACCCCCTCCAAGGGTCACATCAACAAAACAGGGATCTCCCTTTCCTTCCAGCTCCTGTAGGGCTCCAGTTTCATACTCTTCTTATGGACTCAAATGCAGATAAAGTCCAATTTGGCCACTGAACTTTGTTTTATTCCACTGTAAGTGGAGAATTAATTTTGGGTTGTCAGAACAGCAACTTCAGATTTGACCAGACTGGCCCAGCTTCCCTCCATGTCTTGATTTGGAGCAGAGTTTCAGGCTGGAGATTTAATTCAGGAAGGACCAGCACTTGGATCTTTGGCATTCAGTATCCCAGGCTGGGAATCTCGGCAAGCTTTGTGACTAGACCCCATCACAACTGCCTTTTCTCCTTAGTTCTAAAACTGGAATTCTCTATTAACTGCCCTCAAATTAACAATAACAAGAATAACTAATTATTTTTATGCTCATGGTGGTTTCCAGCACTGATCTAAACCTGGGTGAAAGATCAGAGGGTTCATGTGAGCTCTTGCTTATTGAGAACTGAGCAAAAGCCCTTTTTGTCTTGGAGTGAGCAGAAGAAATAAAGCAAAGGCAGTAAATGTTTGTTCTTTGCCTGCAAAGGAATTTCCCTGTAAGCTTCACCAGTCTCCAAAAATACCTTGATATGTTATTTTCTCTTTTCTCCTGTTGATTCTTGCAGCTGTCACTGTGACAGACAGTGGAAAGTGCTCTGCAAATCCCCCTCTCAAACAAGGAAAGCTTTCAGCTGCCTTTTAACTTTGTGTGTAATTTGTATTTTCATACCTTCACTGTATTTTCTCTACAAGTTCTTCAGTTCAGGAGGAGGGACATTTGTTTCCAGCCTAACTCACGGACTATCTGATTTTCTCCTTATTGTGTGTTTCATAATTCCTCCATCGTATAACGCTAGAAGCAAGTTTTCGATCTGAGAATTAGGTGCTGAAAGCTAATAATGGGCTGGTTAAAAATTAATTGTCTTGCTTTGTAAGGAAAAAAATAAATGAATAAAGATTAACAGCTGTGCTACTAAACCACACAAAATACCAACGGCTATCTGAAAGCTGCTTGGTAAGAGAGATGTTTCTGTGAGCCACTGGAGTGGTCTGTGGAGGTAATTCCTCAGAGGGATCTGCTCCACAGGTCATTCTCACAATGAGCAGAGTGTATTTCCTGCACTTTAATTAACCATCTGAAATGGGTTGAATATATTTCTAAAACTATTTCAGATGCCTGAGTTTCAGTTGAGGCTTCATTCACAGACTGATTTTTTTTAATCTTTGGGCACAGAAAAGCTGCTTGATACCTCTACGTCTGGTTGACAGATACTACAAAGAGTTTTGCAGATGGTTCAGATCTTGGATGCTTCTCTTCATCGCAGGAGAAATCTCCAGCAGAATGACAGGGGTGGATGTGACACAAGGAGCAGGGCAAGGAAGAGAGATGAGCTCCGTGCTGGGCTTCGACAGCACAACACGGGACAGATTCCTTGTCAAAGGATTTCTCCTTGGGCAGGACCTTGATAAGTTCATGAACAGGATGAATGAGTATCAGAGGTGTTTGGGATGCCCTGGTTAATAGCTTATGTGTGGACTTTATCCAGTGTGTGCTACAAAAGAAAGCGGCTCTGTGGGAATAAAATAGAGCCTGAAATTTAATTTTTTACTACCCCAAAATATTGCAGTGCTGGATGCTGTGTTGTGGGGACTGAAGGTGTGTCGAGGTGGATGTGTCAGGACCAGGACATCATTTCTTAGCAGGGTCTTTCCTGTATATAAGGTGTTCGTGGACATTCCTGTGGGATCCAAACCTCTAACTGACGATTTACTTTAGCATTTCTCTTTCCTTCACAGTCAAGCTTAATATGCCTTATTTCTACAAGCACAGTAAGGGGAAATTTTGAGTGACTTAAAAAAATAGTAACTTTTGAAATGTCAGAATATTTTAACAGGTTTTGATTGACTTAGAGATCTTTGCATTGTCAAAATGGAAATTATTCTTTTGTGTTCACTGCAAAACTATGAAATGCCATTTCACCTCTGCTCAAGTGAGTAAAAAGTAGAAGATGGCAGGTACAGAAGGGGAACTGAGAGAAAAAAATGGCTTACAGCATGTGATTTGGAATCCCATGGGAGTCTGTAGGGAACGCAATGTGGCGTTGAATGTGTGGTGTAACTGTAGGAGCCCTTTTGGTTCCTGCATCTCCAGGGCATCCCTGCTCTGCTGAGACGCCCTTGCTCTGCTGAGACGCCCTTGCTCTGCTGCCTCCAGCTTGGGGATCCCAGCTCAGGACATGGAGCTGCTGGACAGAGCCCAGAGGAGGCTCCAGCAGGGTCCGAGGGATGGAGCAGCTCTGCTGGGAGGAGAGGCTGGGAGAGCTGGGAATGTTCAGCCTGGAGAGGAGACCGGGGGTGACCTCAGTGTGGCCTTGCAGGGCCTGAAGAGATCCTGCAAAAAAGATGGAAAGAAACTATTTACAGGGAATAGAGAGACAGGACAGAGGGAAAAGGTTCCCATGACCAGGAGACAGGTTTAGATGGGATATTGGGAAGTAATCCTTCCCTGGGAAGGTGGGCAGGCCCTGGCCCAGGGTGCCCAGAGCAGCTGTGGCTGCCCCTGGATCCCTGGCAGTGCCCAAGGCCAGGCTGGACAGGGCTGGGAGCAGCCTGGGACAGTGGGAGGTGTCCCTGCCATGGCAGGGGTGGCACTGGGTGGTCATCCCATGGTTCTATGACTCAGTGATACCGTGATTCAAAGGAACAAACCAAGCTCTGCTGTCAACCGGAACGAAGATGGTTAATACAACATCCCCATTATGAGCCAGAAATGGCTCAGTCCTTTTCCAGGTAGGTGAGGAAGAGCTGATCTCTCTCCAGCACTGAGGGTTCGGAGAAATAGAAGAAAACTGTCCAGTATCAAGCAAAGAAGCTCATTTCCACGGGCTGTCTCCCAAGAACTCAATTCACAGGTGCCAAACCACTTCCTCTGTAACCTCGGCTGGAGATAATTAGAGAGCATTTAAAGCAGAGCTTCCGACTTCCCCGAGCTCATGTGGTGCTCCCACCCAGGATGGCAATTCTGCAATTTCCATAGGCAGACTTTTGCTGGGAGATTTAACGAAGTCACAGTTGAGAAACCGCAGGGCATTAGTTAAAGGGCTAAGGAAACAAATCTCACAGCATAATCCTGGGTTGCCTTTAATGTTCTAATTAAACCTATATATAGAAGCTGCAGGCAGGAAAAACTGTGTGAAAAATTTCTCATCTACTGAGTATTTTTCCATCCCTTCCCCCCCAGTCCCACCTCCCTTAGCCCAGAGAGGGGCTGAAAAAGATCCTTCACACTGATTTTGATGGAGAAAGAGAGAGAAATGCCAGGCAGGTAAGAGATCCACAACATTTCCATTCCCTGGGCCCTGTGGAAAGACACAGCTCTGCCAACGTCTGCTGATAAGGCTGACTTCTGGCCTAATAAGGCTAGGCCAGCCCAAGCCACACAAGGTGTCAAACATCAGAAGCCTCAGATTTTTCTCCTCTAATTGCAAGGTGGGGCTGGAGATGGGACAATAAATGTGAAGAGCTGGGAGATAACAGAGACTGTCTGAGAGAGTTAGTGTTCAGCCAAGGATGGCAGCAGGACAGAAGAACCTCAGTACCTTTCCGTTTAGGAAGGGTCACAGGAGATGGATGAGGAAGGAGGACAAAATCCAGCTGTGTCTTTTGCCACTTAGCAGAGACATCAAGGTGATGGATGGTGAATCAGAAATCAAGATAATTGTTTAGGCTGGAAAAAACCTCTAATATCATCGAGTCCAACCACTTCCCAAGCACTGCCAAGGCCACCACTGACCCATATCTGCAAGTACCACAACCATATGACCTTTAAGTCCCTCCAGGGAGGATGAGGCAGTGACTCCATCACTGCTCTGGGCAGCCTGTTCCAGGGCTTGACAACCCTTTCAGTGAAGACATTTTTCAAGCTAAACTTGCCCTGGTGTGGCTCGAGGCCATTTCACGTTGTCCTAGTCAGGTGATGAGTCTGGGAGACAAAAGACCCCTTGAAGCAGAAGAGGGTGTGGGGTTAGAGCTGCTGAGAGAGCAAGGCCATCCCAGGATCCCAGTGGCTGCAAAGACATGGAGTTTCTCAAGCTGTTACACCTTTAAGTCTTGCACAAATGGTCCCCTACTGTACAATTTACCATCTGTGTTTTGAGCTTTCCTCCACCATGCACAGGACACAGAAGGTCTCATGGAAAAAGCACGGGAACATGCAGGGAGATGGCACTTCCAGGCTTTTGCAACACAGGGAGGCTGGATTATGCTTAAGATGCAAATCTTGAAGAAAGGAATCCCAATGTTAACAGAAACCTCTTCCAACCATATCAGACATTACCCCAAACCAGGTTTTTGTCACTTGGAAGAAATGCATCTGCTTTGGCAGAGCTCTATTAGTCACAACCCAGTTTGGGGTTCAGCTTCCCACGGGAGCTCTCTGGGTTATCCATGCGGTGACAGATGTTGCAGTGTGATCCTGCTGTGTCACAGCAGGGCTCTCTGAGATCTCTTGCTCCTTTCTTTCGTTTCCCTCCACAAGGTCCACTTGGAGCTAACAGCCAGGCATATCTTTATCCCTCTTTATCCCTCAGGCAGCAGAGGGAAGGGCCGAGCCTGCTGATGCGGAGGCGAACTGAGATGTTCATTATCACCTTCTCCATGCCAAAGGAGCCCCTCCCCCAGCAGGAATTAGTCTATAATTAGCTTAGAGAGTAAAGCACTTTTAATTAAGGATTGAAATTCAGCAGGCCATCTGCCTGGTTTTATTTGGAAAGAATAGGCATCTTCTGCTGGCAGCACCGTTTTTCCTGGTTCTTCTCTCTAAGCCTCTCACTTGGACTAGACCAGGACAGGGTGTGAGGAGTGGAGCAAGGACATCACATCCACATTGTCCAAGAAAATGCACTGCAATTTGTTGGCTGTCACAGTGAAAAGCCTCTCTCAGACACAGCCACGGAAACTGGGATGGCATTTTGTTTTCCTTCCAGCCTTCCAAGCACTGTGACAGCTGCAAGGGTGCTGCACATATTACCAAGGAATCCGTGGGTCTCAAGGGCTCCTTTCTACCTGGAGCTTCCCCAGTTACTGTCATCAAACCAGAGAAAGGCAGGAGGCACATCTGGGGCTGCTCCCTCCATCCTGGAGATACTCTTAGAAAAGGTTTTTGTGGAGCAGCTGACTCCCACCCGCATGTCTTTTATCCCCAACGATTTTCCACATACTCATGTTAGCTGACAAAACTGCTGCTGCAGCTCTTTCTCCTCTCCCCCAGGATTATTGTTTTTCTTTACTGGCATTATTACTAAGGGCACAACATGATTTGTTGTCTCTAAAACAAGCCGTGTGTGCTGGTTTAGCCAAATTTAGAAAAATATCCTCCAAGAGAGAAGACAGGTACAAACCACTCCTCCCTCACCAGGTTTGGGAAAAATGAACTTTTTTCCTCGAAGGAAATTGAAAGAGATAGAACTATTTATTTAACTAACACACAGGAAAAGGATAATAATGCTAAACAATAAAGCCTCTCGCTGTGGAGAGAAACCTGATAGATTTTAGAGTCCTTCTGTGAGTGTGGACTCTCTCGTCCTTCTCGGAGCTGAGTCTGGCGTGGGGGCCCCCTCCAAGCCGGTGGAAAGGTCCTCGGTGGAGTTCTGATGTTCTGGTGTTTGGAACAAGTCCAGAAGAGAAGAAAAAGAAACCAAAGTCCCAGAAAAAAAACACTCTCCGTCTCTCTTTCCAAAGAAAACCGATCTGAAGAAAAAAAAAGCCTGAAAAGCAGGAAGGGTGCTTCCTTGCCCCTCAGAAGCAGCAGGAGCTAACTGCTAATTTCTGTGTCCTTGAAGCACAAACTGCTTTGAAAAGTTCTCTCAGTTTTTTCTCTCTTCTCTCTCGGGCTCAGTTTAAAGGCACAGAAGGGCACAGGAATCATCTCTGGCCATAAGAGCAATGATAGGGGATACAACAGCTTAAAGTCACCCCACTACACCATGTTATAGTCAACGCAAATCGAAAGGGCTGGATTAGGAAGGGACATTAGAATACATTTTGTATGAAAATGAAAGATCCTAAGCAGTTTATTGGCAGACAATGTATTTCAGGGCTGTTCTTTGGGAATAACAATTCCAGACAGGGACTCTGGAAAAAGTAGAGTGCGTTGGTATAATGAGAAGCTGTATCAGAATGGATATGCATGAGCTGGGCAGATTAATATTTAATGAACAGTGAAGCCTGCTATTCCTAATCATGGAGTGCCTGGGATTTGCAAAGTGGATAATTTAAAAGTATTTCGTATGGAATTATTCATGCATTAAAAAGTGCATGACTTCCTTGCAGTGAAAAGAAATTAAACTCAATGAAATTTAGTCATCAAATGTCAGGTGTCGGGTCCAGCTGAGACAACGGGACAAGGACATTGCTCTCACTGAAGGACCGGGTGGAGCTGGAAATGTCAGGATTAGGGCAGGGAGGGGTGGCCTCATCCCAGTTGGTTTTGTTGGGAACCCAGAGCAGACAGATATTTTTTTCAAAGCAAGGAAGTTTTCAAAGCAAGGAAGAGCCAGGAGTGGAAACAGGACCAGCAAGTGCTCCCAAGCAGGAAAATCACGGGGATGGATGAAAAAGCAGCACAAGGATTCAGGCGCTGGGGCAGGAGCAGGGCTGAGTCAAAACCAGTGACATCACTTCAGTGACATCTATGACATCACTGTCATAATCTTTATTTTTGTTTGTATTTTGCCTTGAATGATGTCTTTAAACTTCCTTGCTGATCCAGAGTTTAAAGAGATTTTACTTTGGCTTGATCAAGTGTATTTTTGACCTCAGCTCAGACAATTCTCCTGGCACTTCTTTGTCTTTTCCTCACTGGTTTCTGAAAAAAAGGAGACTCTTCCAAATAAAATGTCATTTACACTAGGAAAATGGAGTTTTTTAGGGAGTAGGGAAGAAAGATTTCTTTTCCCCTGGCATCTGTAGAAGGTTTCCACTTTTTCCCTGACAGAAAACAGTTTATTGAAGTTACCGTGTCTTCTTGAAAGCCATCGTTTGACCCAAACAGGGGTTTTGTGAAAAAGCAGGAGGCAGAGGAGGCCGAGCCTTCCTTGCCACATAAGCTGTGAACACAGGAAGTTCATTGGAATACTGAGGAGATAAAAGAAAGCGGTAAAAGGTGTTTACAGCTATTTGAGTGCTCCTAATGGCACCAGAGAGCCTTCAGGAGGCGAGAGGGGAGCCCGGCGGTGGCGGCGTGGGAAGGGCAGGGAGGGCGGCACAGGCGGGTGCGTTCTCCTGGGTCTGGGGGCTCGCCCAGGGCCGGGGGCACCCGGGGCACAGACGGGGCTGGGCAGGGGCTGCTGGCCCCGGGACAGAGCAAATCTCACCTGCGGCTGCAGCTGGGACCCTGGCAGTGAAACCAGCTTTGCGGATGGGGAGGGAAGAAAGGGAGGTGGGAGTGCCCAGCACCCGCAGCCTCGCCCCGGGTTTGCAGGGAAGCGGTTGGAACAGTTGTGTTTTGTTATTTTTGGAACAGAATGTTGACTCAGAAATCAATTTATCCTTTCTCTGCCTAAATTAAAACAAAAGATGAGCCTGAAAATGAGGAGAAAATTTTTCGTATCAGCTTGAGAGAAATGCTTTAATTAATCCGAAGTAAACAGGTTGGGGTTTCTGCTTTTTGATTTTTATTTTCTCCTTGTTTATTTTTGTTGTGGACTGTGCAAGGATTTAGCACTGGGCCTGTCCAAAGGTTATTTATTCTTCCCTCATCATTTTTTATTAGATCCCTGAAAAGAAAAATCCATCATTTTCACAGCAATTATTCTAAGTACAGCTAGAAAAAGCCATGTGAAGTCCTAGTTTGAATATTAAACATAATTAAAAGACTTTTCTATATAGTTAATTGTTTTCTTATCTGCCTGCCCATAAATGTCAGTGTATTAATGGCCACGATTTGTCTCAGAGGTAGAAAACAGCTTTTTCCTCCCACTGCCTTTTTTGAGCAATGGGGAATCAAGCCCAGCAGGTCATGCCCATCCAACCAGGCAAAAAAGTTCCTGCTACAGTTTTGCTTCAGCTTCAACTGAAAATTTAATCCGTTCTGGCCAGCTGATTATTTCTGCTCTTGAATACTCTCTTTAAACCAAGAAATATTATCTAGAAGCAAAAACAGGCAGAGATATATTTTAAAAGTCTTTAAATACCTAAACAACAAGCCAGAAGAAAAATCGAGAAATTAATCATGCTCAGAGTGTGATTAATATGAAGCTCTTTTTTTTTTAATAGCTGGAGAGACAAGGAATTGAAAACTTGATGCTTTCTAATGATGTGGAGAAAAGGTTCCTCTGAGAGTTTGGGCACTGCCAGGTTCTCACACTGTTGTGCTTGACCAAGGCTTTTGAAAACACTGACATCCCTGCCACCAAGGCTCTCCAGCTTGGAGAACTCCTGCTCCCTGTGATAAATTTCCATAGGTTTTGTGCATCTTTACCGGACTAATGGCCTTTAGTTATTTATTTCTTTGATTTGATTTAAAGTCCATCTCTTGGCAACTGCATCTTTTAGAGATGCACAGAAGCATGATCCACCACACACTCCATGAAGTGTGGCGCCTTAGGGAATTCCTTGGGAAAGTTGTCTCTGGAAGCTCAACACATGCATGAGTACTGGGAAAAAAAGTATTAAAGACCAAAAGTCCAAGCCAAAAAAAAAAAAAAAAGGAACAATCAAATTTTCACTCCCCTCTCCAGAACAAATGCTGGGCTAGAGACAGTTGAAAATCATTCTCTTGTGGAAAAAATGAGGCAAAATACATAAATGTTAGATGGGAAGCAAGCAGAGAGCTGTTAAACCTGTCCATTTTTGTGCTGTGTGAGATTTCTGAACTTGCCAGGTGCACAAAAGGCAGTTTTCATCTGCTTTCCAAGTGTATTTCTTCTAATTTTGCCACTGGCTAGAAGTGCCCCACAGGTTTCAGCTTTTCAGCTCCAAATAAGGATTTAAAGAAACAGAATATGCCCCTGAACTGACTGATTTTGTCAAGAAGAAGATTGAAGTGGAAATGGAAGCTTTCTCCTTCTGCTTTTATTGAATTCAGGTGGAGAACTGAACAGCTGTATCTGGAAGGGGCCCCGTAGGCCACACCGGGCTGAAGCATTTCAAGGTTTGTCACCTCTTGTCACGCTCTCCCAAGGCTTTATTTAGTGAGTGATTTCTACTTGTCCCCCTGCTGCAAGATCCCGAGGTGTGTTCTGGGATGTGTGAGGCAGGAGCAAGCAGGAAATGTAGAAGTTTGGGTGAGCAGAGCTTTGGGTGCTGCTGGGGGCCACGGGGACCCTCATGCCCACATCTGATTGTCCCTCCCAAGAAGATGCTGTCAAGCCTTTCCTTGTCCCCGCTTTCTTCCACACCCATAGTGCTTTCTCTGCTGTCCCTTTCCACATCCAGAAGAGCAGGACAACCCACCAGTGCATCTGTGGGGAACTTGCTGAGCAGAGCTCTGTGAAACCACGCTGAATGCGAATGGGCCCCAGGTGGGTATTGCTGTTGTGAGGCCTTTGCTTCTCTACCTGCTCCATCTCGTTGATCCTTCTACTGCTGTGGAGAACGGTGGGAGGGAGGTGTAAGTGGTTCACAGCTGTGGAGGTCCAGCACAGGACGCCTGGAACTCCCAGAACAGCCATGGGAAGCTGTAGTTGTGATGGGAAGAGGACATGGCAGAAATTCTTCTGCTGGCAACTTTGTGTGGCTGCACAGCCCAGACCCCCTTTCCTACCTGCCAGGACTTTTCCCCAGGAAAACGCTTGGTTCTGGAGAGTTCTGGTGCTGCCATTGGCTTGGCAGAGAGACAAAAGCGCTGGGTTAATTAAAGACCCAAGAATAGAATTGCAATTAAACCCAAACTGCTGAATCAGAACAGAAAATTGCCCGGAGATGGGGGAAAGGAGGCTGTGCTTTGGCTCGCTTTTCTCAGAAGGGCTAGGGAAGGCCACACAAATGCTGCAACAAGGACATGCCACTGGAAAAAATGCTTAACTGCTGAACAAAAGATAAGGATAAGGATAAAGCTAGGATTGGGAGCAGCATGGCTGCTCAAGCCAATTTATGTTGGTTTCACACTAGGAAAATCCCAGTCTGCACCTGGCAAGTGTCTTTCCAACTTGGCTGGAAGCCTTCTCCAACTAGGGCAGCCCCACTGATCCATCCCACTCCTAATTCCCTATTCCAGTGCTGCAAACCAATTCTGGAGTGGTCTGATTGCCAAAGCACCTCCTTGGGCTCCTTGGCCCTCACCAGAATCCATGTGGATGAGAACACAAGGATGTGTTCCCAAGGGATCTGCAGGAAGGATGTGGGATTTGCTCTGCAGCCTGCCTGATCTTCAAGGAAAATTTCATGGACAAATCAGGGACCACCAGAAAATGAACCTGTGGGGCACCTCTGTCTTGTGCCTGGCCAGCAGTGCCCAAAAGTGCGCACGGAGGAGGTTTTGGCACCTTCCCAGCTCCACTACACAAATTCTGCAGTCCTTGTGTGCAGCAGACCCATCTATTCAGTCACTCTAAGGCTGCTTTCTGTGGAGCTGCTCCAGTGCAAACGACTGAAGGCATAAAGCTGAGAGAAGCCAGTGAATTATAAGGTCCTCGGCAGCAGGACTCAGCAAGTGGCTGCTGTTAATCTTCCCTTTGCTACTCAGTTTTTGTTCTGCCTGTAATAAATCCCTGTGCCCTTTGCTGTTCAAACTGCAGCCTCGCTACTGGAAAAGGGTGGGGGGAAATGCTGGCAATTGCTATGTGCAGAAATAAAATAAGGGATTAAAGTCTTGGGCTGGCCAATACTTCTCCTTATCGAGGTCTGAGCCGTTGTGTGATCAACTGGTGTTAAATGTAATGCCAGGAGAATTCAGGCTGAACCACAACAGATTGGAAAAGCTGCTGGATTAATGCAGGAAATGGGGCAGACAAGGCTCTGTGTTTTCTTTGAGCAAGGGGGAATGGGCAGTTGGAGACACGATGTGATGTTGCTTCCAAATCTGGAGTAACAGCGAGCTGGGAATTTGTTAGTGAATTCTTTTCCCCAAATGCCACCTCTCTGGATTTACAGCTACTTGTGGTAAAGATAATATTAATAATAAAACTTAGAAAAAAAATCTGAGAATATCTACTATTTGCTTTGACATGAGCAAAATAAAAATTACCATTTTGGTTCACAATTGCTTCCAATCTGGGGATTTGTATAAAGCAGAATTAAAACCACTGAAAAGTAATGAGAGTACACAGCGCTCAGCAGCACTTGAGCTTCTGCACTTCTATGTAGGTTCTTCATTTGTGAAAAATTTTTGACTTTTGACTATTCACTTGCACCCAAAGCAGGGGGAAAAAACCTAAATTCAGAGAAAAATGGCTTGAGGGCTTTGCTGCAGAGAAGAAAAGCAGCAGATCTTCTGATGGTGAGAAAAGCTGTTTCCTGGTGACAATTCAAACTTCCCCATCATCCCTCCCCGTTCCTTGGTCCCTCTGCTCACACACTACTGAGATTTATTTCCTGTGGCTCAACAAATCCCTAATCCCAGAGCTGATTTCCTGGCCGAGGGTTATTTATTGGGTAACCCTGATTCCTGCTGACAAAAAGCTACCTCCATACTGTTCCCCAGGCTCGGGAGTACTGAGGGGGCAGAGCTCCACGCGCTGCCAGGCAGGAGCTCTCTGAACTGGCTTGGTGTCCCTGGGAGTCACATCCCTGTGGAGCTGTCGTTGCAGGAGAGCTCGTGCCTGGTGCCACGGAAGATGCAGCTGGGCATGGAGACACGGGAAATGTTGTGACACAGGTGAAGTGTATTCAGAGGGACAGTGCTGGAAAATGGAAAAGCTTTTGACACAGCCCCCACCCCTTCCCCCCTTTCTTTTTCAGGGCTATAAATGTTACTGCCTCTTTACAGCCATACAAACAAACAGCTCTGGCTGTGTGGCCATAAAGGATCCTCCCTACAGGAATTAAAGGAGAAAAGCGAATGCCAAGCCACACCATCCACCAGAGCAGGGAATGAGGCTTTGCTCACTTGGGGAAGAAACTGGAGTGGGCTCCCCACATTTTAAAGACTCACCAGCACAGCTCCCACCTGGGACACAGCCTCTCGCTCCTTCCAGCGTGGCTGCAGGCAGAGCCAGCAGTGGGACACCAGTACAGAATGGAATTGGTAACGTTGGAAAAGATCTCCAGGATCATCAGCGCTAATCTTTGATTGAATAAACAATATCTCAAAAGTCTGCTTGCTTTTTGAGCACCTCCGGGGTGGAGATTCTACTCCTTTTGCAGGGCTTGAACCCTCCCTATGAAGAAATTTTCCATAATACCCAATCTGAACCTCCCCTGGCACAGCCTGAGGCCATTTCCTCCTATTCTGTTGTTCACAGCGAGCAGAGCCCGACCCCCCTGGCTGCCCCCTCCTGCCAGGGACTTGTGCAGAGCCACCAGGGCCCCCTGAGCCTCCGTTGCTCCAGGCTGAGCCCCTTTCCCAGCTCCCTCAGCCCCTCCTGAGGCTCCAGCCCCTTCCCAGCTCTGCTCCCTGCCCTGGACACGCTCCAGGCCCACAAGGTCTTTCTTGTTGTGAGGAGCCCAAAAGTGGACACAGGATTTGAGGTGCAGCCCCACCAGTGCTGAGTTCAAGCTACCTGAAATTGGTGGGATTAAGGAGCTGGACCTGCTGAAAAGCCCGTGGAAATTAGACCAAGCAGAATTAATCCTGGACTCTGTAACTCCTGTGCCTTGGTTTCTTCAAGCAGCACATGAATGATTTCCACCTGGATCTTGAGAATTTCCATCAGAATTGGCATGAAAGGAGGTTTTTACCACCACACTTTGTTTGACTCTGGTGGGAAACACCAAGACCACTGGGCTTCTTCCCACCACGTTCCCAGGATGGAACACCAAAGCATTTCCTTTGAAGACAGTTCTATTTTTCCCATAGCTCCAGTCTGCAAATGCTGTGAATTGGTCTAGAAACCCTCATGATGGGAAGAAACTTAAGCAGGTTGATTTTGACACAGTAACACTCTTTTTGGCATGAAATATAATTCTTTTTTCGAACAATTCTCTTGTTTAATTTCCAGCAGACGAGTAGTCACAACGAAGTATCCTTGAGTAGGAGTTGAATATGAAAAACAGACTCTTGCAGAGGGAGGGAAGATGAGAGTTTAATGAACTTACAGTCTCAATCATTTAAAACTGAACAAGAGAGCAATGTCTTTTCTCAAGTGACGGTTGTGTTGCTGTTTCTACATGTTATTTTTTATTCCCTCTATGCTAGCTGGGATAATAAAAGATATGACTTTGCTCCCCATACTTTGCCCAGTTCTTTGCAAATACCAAATCCTGTTTCGTGTCCTCAGTAGATGCAAAATTACCCAAAGTTGCCCCCAAATGCAAGTGCAAATCTGTTAGAAATGGTTTATAGTAACACACACGCTTGGCTACCACAGCACAGGGAAAATGTTTAAAAAAATGGTGTAGACTCACTCCCACAGAATGAAAATCCTTGGTGTCCTTGTTCCATTTACATCTTACACTGTTATATCGATGCTGGTATTTTTGATACAATTTTTTGTAGAGGATGTACTGAAGGGATTTTTAATATACTCAGATGCTGAAGAGCGCTGAATGTTTCACTTCTTTTTTATTGACCCAAACCTTTAGACATTATTAAAGAAACCAGTGTGATATTTCTGAGGCAAATGCCAGGAATTTCAAAATTCCATAAATGTATTTTCAATTGATGGTGAAAAGCCATAGCAGAGATTTGAGACTTCCACACCATCAGACCCTTCTGCTCTGACATGACAATGGGAATTACTCATGATTTCCTATAAGGGCATTCCTGGTAGATCCGTTTGCTGCTCTGCCCAAAAGCAAATATGAGCTCTTTCCACCATTTCTTCCAAATTGCTGCATCCTAGCAATTGGTTGTGGGTCCTTTGTGGAAAGAGAAGAGAAACCAGCTGGTTAAATCCCAGAATCCCAGAATGGTTTGGGTTGGAAGGGACATTAAGTGGCATCGGTCCCACCCCTTGCCACAGGCAGGGACACCTTCCACCATCCAGGTCGCTCCAAGCCCTGTCCAGCCTGGCCTCAAGGGTGAGGATGTGTATCCAAATCCACTGATGGGGGGTGAACCCCACTCCCACCTCTGCCCCACCCCCGTGGGGCAGCACAGCTGAGCAAATGAAACAGAGTTAAATGAGCAACTTGCATAGAAAATCTGTATGTTTGCATATTTTTCCTTAATTTCTGTCCTCACCAGAGGTTCCATCAGGTCTCGCTTATGAGGGAGAGTTAAGAAGTAGAAACTTTTAAACTGGGTTTTGGCCTTCATGAGGAAAACAAATAGTAACACTGGGGGGTGGTGGGGTAGGTGGTGACGTTCCTTTGTAGGGAAACTCGTGGCAAAGCTGACAGTGAAACACTGTTCTCCAGGAGAACTATTAATGTTGACATAAGAAGGGCTATTCTTTGGGAATTGGTTATTACTGAAAAAACTCCTGTTTCTTCCCCCTCCCCACAGCTCTTGGACAGGGGTTAAGGCCAAGGGCAGCGATCTTTGGGACTTCAGGGCAAACAAGCTCAGTGGTTACAAGAGAATTTCTCCTTTCATCAACTCCCAAGTCCAAAAACTCCAGTTTGCTGCTGGAGTCCAGCCACTCTGTGCCTTTGTGAGTCATGGCTGGTGACAGGAATTCAGAGGGGTCACGCTGGGCTACGGCAGCACCGACAACCCACGGCTGCAGTAGGGATGGATGTGCCCAAGCCTCCTGTAACTGGCTTTGGAGAAAACCAGCACTGCCCAGAGAATGCCACCAATTAAAGCCAAATGAATATTTCCACCTGCAGCTTTGTCATCATCTATAACTCCTGGGACACAGGAGTTGCTCATTTCTCTGCCAGAGAGGTAATTTGGAGAAAAATTCCCTCTTACCCGCCACTGCATTTTCTTCGTTTATACAGTGGAGCTTGGGCTGCCAGGATGCTCCCTGGAGCCCCGAGGTTTTACTTCCCAAAGGTGCACACTTTCACTCCGGAATGAGTTTTTTTGGTTGCTCATTGCTTTGGGTAAGGATTATTTTCTTACAAGGCTCCTTTTGCCTTTTCCTTACATGCAGAGTTGGTTTCTGAATGCTGCTGATAGATTTGTTTGGAGTGGTACAAAACCAGAAAGGGGCAAATCCTGTCCCAGTGGGAGAACGTGCCTCTTCCACATCTCCCCCAGCTTTGGGGTGCCCAGTGCCCAGGATCCTGGAGAGAACCACTTCGGGCTTTTTCCTTTGCGGGCACCACCACCTAGCGCAGTGCGCTGGAACTTCAGGTTTTCTCCTTGGATTTTATCCCGCAATTGCAATCGATTGATGAAGCTGGTGGAATAATTGGTGCTTAATAAATTAGCCAGTG
Source organism: Platysteira castanea (assembly GCA_013397175.1). Classification (NCBI taxonomy): domain Eukaryota; kingdom Metazoa; phylum Chordata; class Aves; order Passeriformes; genus Platysteira; species Platysteira castanea. The sequence continues at coordinate 116,032 of VYXC01006025.1, read as the reverse complement.
CTCTGAGGTGTTTGCTTTTCTTAACCACTGCAAACAGTTCTCGAAGGGGGCACGACTTCCACAGCCGGGCAATGGGTTCATTTTCTCCAAAAGGGAATGTGCAAAGCGACCACTCTGGCTGCTCTTAAAGGAGAGCCCTTTTTTGGGCTTTTGAAGTTGACTCATTCTCTGTCTAGGCAGGCAGGATAAAATCACAGAGTCCCGGAGTGGTTTGGCTGGGAAGGGACCATATAGCCCATCCAATGCCACCCCTGCCATGGGCAGGGACACCTCCCACTGCCCCAGGTTGCTTCTCATCCAACCTGGCCTTGGACACTTCCAGGGATGGGACAGGCACAGTTTCTCTGAGAAACCTGTTGCAGTGTCTCACCACCCTCACAGGGAAGAATTTCTTGCTTATATCTACTCTAAACCATGGGTAGCCACAAGCAAGAGCAAGGGAAAGGGAAAATCCTTGCCTCCTGGGAGGTTTGTGTGAACCTCACACCAAAAGAGTCAAGGCTGCAGATATTTCCCAAGGGAACTGGAGAGAGGTGTGCTGAGCAGAGCCTTCATGTGGACACCCTTCTCCTCTGACGCTTCCTTGCCTCTTTACCCTTCAAACTCTCTATGCTTCTCCATCTGGCTCATTTTTCATGTGCTCCCAAGGGATGCAGCACCGGCCTGGTGTGCAGAAAGTCTGTTTTCCTGAGCCAGCACTGACTCCTGCTCCCAGAGCCCCACTGCTGGATCAGATGTAGAAAGTGGAAGGTGCAGAGAGATTCCTTGGCTTTTCCATATCTGAGAAGTATCTCAAAGTTTGTCTGGATCAGGCCACGATTTTTACAACCTACTTTGCCTTCCAGGGTGCTGGCATTTCCCCAAAATTAGATAAAGAGGGAGCAATGTGACTGTTACCTCCAGGTTAAGTAGCCTTACATTTTGGTTTTCCTTGATGTACTCCAACATTTCAAACAGAGGCTGATTTTCCTGAATACGGAGACAGAGTCTCCCTCAATTCCAGACTCTGTGGAGAATTACCAGGTAAGGCACGATGTAAAGCCATAGTGTGTGCCCTGTTTGTCCCCAGGCCAGGGCATGCTGTTTATGGTCACAGCTTGAGCATAGAATCACAGATCCATACAATCATTTCGGCTGGAAATGACCTTTAAGACCATCAAGTCCAATGCCTGCCATGTTTTGTGGGAGTGAACCACGGGCAGAGTTGCAGGTGGTGGTAGTGTGGGTCCTCAGCCACCTGAGCTCTCCCCATTCCCTCCGCTCGCTCACAGTCAAGCAGAAGTTTGAAGCAGTGGAAATAAAACATTATTCCAGGCAGAGCTGATTTCATGAAAAATACATTGTCTTTCCATAGCTTCAGTGAAAATATATTGGTTTCTGCCAGATTAAATTAGAAGTCATCTATTCTCAGAACCTATGAGGAACTGGCATGAGAAGGGAGTGGATGTGAGAGATTTAAAGTCTCTTGCAGGGACTGAATTAACTGAGGGCAACCCTTTGCCTGCAAAGGAAACTAAGCAATGTTTCCTCCTGCTAAACATGCACTGCAAAATAACCGTATAACAACACTAAAATACTCATTTATTTACAATCTAAGCTCAAGAATTACTGGTTTCTTTGCTTTTGTTTGACAGGCATAGCTTTGTATTGAAAGGTGAACCAAATGAATATGAGTAAAACTATTACCCATCTTAAAAACAAGAGTAATTGTAGGTGAAAAAAGAAGTTGTATTCAACAAAAAAGTAAATGTTTCTGTTTAATTTACAAGGCCTTAAAATTTTGGGTTTGTCTGGTTTTCCCAATATAGCACCATGGCAGTTTCTGAGCTGAAAGCCCTGCAATGAGAAATCAGGACACTTCATTTTGCAAGTATCAAAACAAAGAATCCTCACTTTTCCTGTCTTTCTACCCATTTTCTTTTGAGTTGAACTCAGCAAATCCTCATAAATCTTTGGGGCTGTTGAAAACGACTCAATGTCTCTTTTTAAACCTTCTCAAACTTTAAAAAGATGAATAAATACCAATTTGCAAGAAGGCGGTTGTAGTGGTCAGAGTTCAAAGACTTGTATCATTCTGTTGGCATTGGCTTTGCTACCAAACAGCCCCAAATACATCTTTCTGCAAAATAAATGGGCTTGGATTAACTCAGTTTGGATGCTCTTGAACTGCAGGGAAGTCTCCTTTTGGTTTACCCTCTGACACCTAATTAACCTTCCCCTGAGCAAGGCATTTATATTCTGGAGTAAATGCACTCTCACACAGAGTTATTCTGCAATTACATGAATTTACATTTGGTCTCAGCATAACAAGAGCAAGTGTGGAGAGAACAGGGTGAGCAGAGGATGAACAGCTCGAGCATCCCCTGCTGCCTGCAGGGACAGGCTCCCTGTGCTCACCTGCACTGGTATTGGTGCAGGGAAAAGCAATCCTGGAGCCAACAGTGACAGAAATGGGACCTCCCAAAGGATTTGCACCTCGGGAATCACAGTGAAGTCCTCATCAGGGATTTTACACCTGGTATCTGCAGGAGCACAGTGCTTTAACAGAGGGGACGTGAATCATAATCAAAAAAGTTTGCACATTCTCTGACTTTGTTTTCAAGTGGTTTCATGTCCATTCCTCTTAAACTGGTTGGAAACTGGGGAGAGGATGAAACCAGAGGATGTTCTCAGAGCCTGGAAACATTCAAGGCTAGATTCAACTGGGCTTGGAACAACCTGGTCCAGTGGAAGTGTCCCTGCAGGGAGTGGAACTGAATGAGCTTTAAGGTCTCTTCCAACCCAATCTATTTCATGATTCAATGAAAGGGGTAAACAAAAATGTGCCATCAGACAGCTCATCCTGGCAGCAGATCCCACTGCCCGAACCGGACTGGTTTGGTAATACTTGGGCACAGAATAGGGCATAGAAATGCTTCACCTTCCTGAACACCTGAGTTCCACCACCACAGAGCAGCTTCCTGTGGAAAGTCAGCCAAAAAACCGATGGCATGCTGAAAGTGACTCTCTGAGGGCCTGGAGCCATCCAGTATCCCAGCCACTGAGTGCGGGGAATGACGAGTAAATGTCAGTGACTGAGCTCTGGCACAGGCTGGGCTGCATTGCTGAGCCCTGGAAGGGGCTGGGCTGCATTGCTGAGCTCTGGAAGGGGCTGGGCTGCATTGCTGAGCCCTGGAAAAGGCTGGGCTGCATTGCTGAGCCCTGGAAAAGGCTGGGCTGCATTGCCTGCTTTTGATTTACAAGAGTCAGCCCTGCATCCATCCTGCAGCTCTCAGCAATTTCCCCAAGAGGAGAAAACAAAGCAGATTTTGGCAAGGTTTGCTGAAGTAAACCACAATTTTCTCTTTAAAGGCTTTTACCACTTGCAAATTTGCTTTTCTTGTATTTACAGCTCCTTCCTGGCAGGGCTCTGGGGTATAGGGGTGACCCACAGCAGAAATGAAAATTGTGAGGGCACAATACACAAGGGTTGGAGTGATGCCACCACAGGAAAGGCTTTCAGGAAGATGGTTTCAGAGAGATGCTTTCAGTAGATGTTTTCAGGAGATGGTTTCAGCAGATGCTTTCAAAGACGCTTTTGGGACATGCCTTCAGAAGGTGCTTCGGAAGACGGTTTCAGGAGGTGCTTTCAGGAAAGTGCCTTTGGGAGACGGTTTCAGTAAGATGTTTTTGGGAGATGCATTCAGGAAGATTCTTTCAGAAGATGTTTCAGCTCCCCCACCTCTGCTGCTCTCTCCAGCTCAGCTACAGTGACTGCACTGGGGATCCTTGCCCACTGCTGGGCATTGCTCTGCTCACAGAATCAAGACTGGCTTGGGTTGGAAGGGACCTCAAAGCCCACCCAGTCCCATCCAGTGCCATGGGCAGGGACCCCTCCCACTGTCCCAGGCTGCTCCCAGCCCCAGTGTCCAGCCTGGCCTGGGGCACTGCCAGGGATCCAGGGGCAGCCACAGCTGCTCTGGGCACCCTGGGCCAGGGCCTGCCCACCCTCACAGGGAGCAATTCCTTCCTAGTTGTCCTCTTAGTACTGACTCAGTGAGACCTTTCCTGGCCACTTTATAAGACTCAAAATCCTTGAAATGCTCTTCCATTCTTAGCAGCAGGAGCTGCAGCTCTTGCAATAACTGCTGTCACATCTGGCTCCCAGGTGCAGATGAGCGATGGCCAGTTTTCTGCTGGTTGACAATTTGCTTCTGAAATTCCCGAGCTGCCCTGGAGAGCTGCTCCCTCACCACCCTGAGCAGCACCTGGGAGCTGAGTCCCAGTTCATTTTCGGCTACCAGTGAACCTCCATCACACCCTGCCTGGCCAGAAACACGACCAGACACAGAGCTACGGCAGGGAAACAGGCAGTGCTTGCTTTGTTCTTTCATTAGAACTTGATTTGGTGCTGTATTTAAACATGAATAACGGAGAAGGGCTCTGCTCCTTGCTGGCTGTTTTCAAACCTCTAAATCAGGCTGTCTACAGACCCATCTCTGCTACCTTTGCAAAATGAAAACAGGGAATTGGCCTCTTCTCTCTCTGAGGGAGGGTGCAAGCAGTCTCAGTGATCCTAATAAAGCACCTGGATTTTCCGGAGCCTGCCAGTTTGTAGTTTGCAATATTGTAAATCACCACAACAGGGTTGTGGAGGAAGAAGACTTGAAAATGCTCCTCCTAAAGGGCAGCTCTGCTGTAACTCAGACCAGCAGCTGTCCAGATCTCGTTCAGCTGTAAATTCAGTGATGGATTTCTTAGGGGTGGAGATTCATACCCCAAAATCCCACATCTAGCCTAAAACTCCAACCCAGAAACATCCCCCTTGCTGGGGCATGGCTGGAAGGATGCAGGGAACATGGTGGGAATCCTGGTTTAACCGCAGTGGCAACTCAACCCCACACATCCTGGTGGGATGGGGAAGAGAATCAGAAGGGTAGAAGTGACAAAACTTGTGGTTGAGGCAAACATTTTAATAGGTAAAACAAAAACTGTGAGTGCAAGCAAGGCAAACCAAAGAACCCAGTCACCATTTCCCATCACAGGCAGGTGTTCAGCCATCCCAGGAAAATAAGGCCTCAGCAGCAGCATGGTGACTTGGGAAGACAAAAGCCATCACTTGGAATATTCCCTCCCTCCCTTCCTTCTTCTTCTCCAGCTAAGTACGGCTTCATGTGGTCTGTGATATCCCTGGGATCAGCTGGGATTCCGGCTGTTCCTCACCCAGCTCCTTGGGCACCCCCAGCCTCTCTCTGGTGGGGTGAGGAGCAGAAAGGGCCCTAACTCTGTGTCAGCCCTGCCCAGCAAAACCAAAACGTCCCTGGATTACCTCCAGCACAAATCCCAACCACAGCCCCAGAAAAGTTACTGTGAAGGAAATGAACAGTGCCCCACCCACACCCAGCACATGGTGGGATGGGGACATTAGTCTATTATGTTTAGGCCGAGATAACTCATTCTCTGTTTCAAAACACCCCCCAAAATTCCAAAGTTTTGGTTTTGTTTGGATTTTTTGTTGTTATTAGGCAAAGTTTAGGTTCTTTTAATTTCATTTTCCAGGCAGCCTTTTCCTACCCAGGTATCACTGACCAGCTTCACCACAAAAAGCTCTGACTGACCTGAAAATGCATTTCCACTGCTCAGATAATTCATCTTCACTACTGTCTGCCAAGTGAGAGCACTGAGTCACTCCCATCCCCACCAGCCTCGTCACAGCCTCCCCCAGCCAGGCCAGCAAAGGTCTCACCCACAGAGAACACTCAGCAGAAGTTTTCTCCTGCCTGATGGGAAAACAGAACCTTCCTTCATCTTCTGGAGTGAACTTTCTGCCCTTCTATAGAGAGAAGACGAGCAAAGACACCGGGGTAGAGGACTGGTGATGTATTTCCTACCATCAGAGACTTCCAGAATGGTTTGGGTTGAAAAAGACCCTAAATCCCACCCAGTGCCACCCCTGCCATGGCAGGGACCCCTCCCACTGTCCCAGGCTGCTCCCAGCCCCAGTGTCCAGCCTGGCCTGGGGCACTGCCAGGGATCCAGGGGCAGCCACAGCTGCTCTGGGCACCCTGGGCCAGGGCCTGCCCACCCTCACAGGGTAGGATTCATAGACAGAAATGAACTTGGATAAAAGATCTATTTAGACCAATTTGCAATTTTTTTCTCTCTGAAAGCAGGCAGGATTATTCTTTAACTCTTCTGGGCCTTTCCTCTCACCCATCACCTCAGGTGCCCTCTCAGAGAACATGTGATGAGCCAAGGGCTCGGAGTAGGACCCTCTTCTGTCACATCTTACACAGTCTGAAGGGACCTGTTAAGTTGGGGCAGCTCCATGGAGCAAAATGCCTGAGCTGCTCAGCTCTGCCAAGAGCAGCTCTGGGCAATTATCATTGCACTGACTTAAATCACATCCAAAAGGAGCACAGAAGTTCCATGTGTTCTTCCCCCTCAGAAAGGGCAAGGATTTAAGATGAGTTTTGTTCTCTTAGTGCAGCAACAGCTCCTCTGGAGTGGATAGAATCCTGCTGAGAGTAAATACTGTAACCTGGTCGAGTTCCTGTCCCTGCTGCTTCTCAGACCATTGAATAACCACGGACTAACTCACCCAGCATTCCAGAGGGGGGAAAGGATTAGGCCCATCCAGCACACTGGGGAGCACAAGTTAAATTACATGTTCCAGCCAAAAGCCTCTTGTGTGGCCTCCAGCAAACTTCACCCCTTATCCAAGACTCTGATTTCCATAAAGTTCTAATGGTGCCACAGGACCCATCTCCAGTGCATCAATCTGTCCCCACGGCAAAGAGTCCTTTCAGTCAACTCACTTCGTGTTTTGCCTTTGGGAGCTCCCCCAGCAGAGCTCCCTCCAGCTCAGGGGCTCCAGCACAGGAAGGACCTGGAGCTGCTGGAGCAGGTCCAGAGGGGGCCACGAGGCTGCTCCAAGGGCTGGAGCTCCTCTGGACCCAGGCTGGGAGAGCTGGAGGTGCTCACCTGGAGAAGAGAAGCTCCAGGGAGAGCTCAAAGGGGCTCCAGGAGAGCTGGAGAGGGGCTGGGGACAAGGGCTGGGAGGACAGGACACAGGGAATGGCTTCCCACTGCCAGAGGGCAGGGATGGATGGGAGATTGGGAAGGAATTCCTGGCTGTGAGGGTGGGCAGGCCCTGGCCCAGGGTGCCCAGAGCAGCTGTGGCTGCCCCTGGATCCCTGGCAGTGTCCCAGGCCAGGCTGGACACTGGGGCTGGGAGCAGCCTGGGACAGTGGAAGCTGTGTTTTGTTCTCAATACAAATGTAAACAAAAGTTTTTTACCCATTGCCCCTGCCCAGACCCCCCAGCAGCCCCACCCTGGGCATCCCTGGCAGCGCTGCCCAAACGCCCCTGGAGCTCTGGCAGCCTCGGGGCCGGGCCCATTCCCTGGGGAGCCTGGGCAGTGCCAGCACCTCGGGGGGCAGAGCCTTTCCCTGATCTCCATCCCAAATCCCCCTGGCACAGCTCCAGCCGTTCCCTTGTCCTGTCCCTGTCACAGGGAGCAGAGATGGGGGCTGCCCCTGGGGAGGAGCTGCAGCCCCCCCTGAGCTCTGCTCTCAGCCTCCTCTGCCCCAGCTGGACAGGCCGAGTGCCCTCAGCTGCTCCTTGTGTGGCCTCTCCAGACCCGTCCCCATCCTCGTGTCCCTCCTTTGGATGCTCTCCAGCACCTTTAGATCTTTGGCACAGAGAGATCCCCCTGGGGACCCCCAAGGACCGTCTGTCCTGTGTCACCTCCCAGCTCTGCTCCTTTGGCACCAGGGTTGCAATTAGCTTTGAGGCTGTTGTTTTTTTTTTTTCCCAGTTCAGTCTCTTGAGCAAGGACAATCGGTTGCCATGGCAATGGAAGGATGACTTCTTAATTTGTGGGATTCTTTCTCTAATTATTCTGAGAATTGTAATCCCATGAAAACTGCCTCCTTTGGAGAAATTCAGTTAAGAGCTGCATTGGCACTGAAGGAGGAGTTAAAAAGAAAGGAAAGCTAATGAAGATGTTTTTTGGGCAAAAAAATGAAAAAAAAATTGGTGAATTTTCATTGCTTGTTTCATGTGCCGACAGGAACAAATGTCTGGTGTTATCCAGAAACAACGGCCTGGAATGGGTCCTAAACCTGAATTATTCATGGATAATTCAAGGTGTTTTTACAGACTTCCTGAGTAACAAGAGTATCAGGCAGAACTAACACATATAACTGAAAATCAAACTGTGTAAAACTTAATAGAGAACAAGTAGGATTTAGTAGGGCTTTTTAAATGGAAAGGCACCAAAGGGAAATATATTTTTTTAGTACATTTTTTCATCCCCAAGTCTTAAAACTCAAGACACAGTACAGCAGCACTGCTTTCATTTTGTTCAGGATAAAGAGACACCGTGGCTTGCTCAGGGTGGACAGTGAAGGACAGGCACAGGAGGATGGAGATTGAGTCCCTGGGATGTCCCAGCTGGCTTTGGAGCTGAGCAGGTGCCACACAAGTCACCTGTGACATGAACACCTTGGAACCCCGATGAACACAGCCCTGGAGAGAGGGCTGCTGAGTCTGGGACTGCAGAGAAGCTGGGAATGTCAGAGGGAGAAGGGCAGCCTCTGGGTGCTGAGAAACACCTTTGAAAATCCAGTTTCTCCTCGCCGGGGCCCAGGCCCTCCAGGGGACTATTAATGTGCATTAATATTTCTGCAGAAAGTGGTGGAGGAGGAGGAGGAAGAGGAAGAGGGGGAGGAGGAAGGCACTTGGAGAATCTTCTCTGCTGCTGGGGGAGAAATCTTTGCCCCAAAATCATTCTTCCACTGGAAAATGCTGATCCAGCTCTCTGCCAATATGATGTTTTCATCATCACCTTTCTTTGGAGGGAAATGGGGATGGAAATGGAGCATCTGATTGTCTTATTTTCCAACAGCTTTGTTGCCCAGAGCAGCTGTGGCTGCCCCTGGATCCCTGGCAGTGCCCAAGGCCAGGCTGGACAGGGCTGGGAGCAGCCTGGGACAGTGGGAGGGGTCCCTGCCCATAGCAGGGAGTGTGACTGGATGATTTTAAGGTCCCTTCCATCCCAAACCAGAAGGTTCTATGACCTTCCTTTGGAAAGCATTTCCCAAAATGCAGCCATTTGAATATTTTTGGTTTTCTTTCAAGGAGACTTCTTTTTCTTTTCAATTGCTTTCATTATTTTCATTTTATACCCCATTATAAATCCAAGCACAATATTAAATGCCCTGAAATCTAATAAAAATTTCAATTTTCTCTATATATTAAAAAGCTATTTAACTGAGCCAAAGCTACTTTGGAAGTGATCAGATTTAATTTCAAGGGAAACATCAACATTCAACATTATGTTCCTGTTTAGAAAGGTGGACTCCTTTAAGTAGCTGAGCCCTCTCTGCTCAGGGGAGCTCTGTGTCCCCACTTTGAAGACACTGGCAGTAAAAATTTAAGTGACAGGAAAATCCAAGTAATTGGAGAAAGCCTAAGAAATGGAGGGAGAGTTATAGATCACGATTAACTGTACCAAAGTCCTTCTTCCAGGAGTCACTGTAGTTGGCCCAGTGCTCCCTGACTTCCCTTCCAAGGCCTGTTGTCCTTTTTTTCTTCAAAGCCCGTAGCAAAAGCAGCATCTTGTGAAACTGAAATCCCAGTGGGACACTGGTGGGACATTTCCCTGGTGCTCAATGCAACCGCAGAATGATCTGCAGCTGGGCCAGGGAAGGATCTGGAGCAGCTGAGGGAGCTGGGGAAGGGCTCAGCCTGGAGCAAAGGAGGCTCAGGGGGCCCTGGTGGCTCTGCACAAGTCCCTGACAGGAGAGGGCTCAGGGGGGGTCGGGCTCTGCTGGCAGGGAACAGGGACAGGAGCAGAGGGAACGGCCTCAGGCTGGGCCAGGGGAGGTTTGGCTTGGAGACTGGGAAAATTTCTTCATCCAAAGGGGTGTCCATCCCTGGCACAGCTGCCCAGGGCAGGGGTGGAGTCCCCATCCCTGGAGGGGCTTAAAAGCCGCGTGGATGTGGCACTTGGGGACAGGGGTCAGTGGTGGCTACGGCAGTTCTGGGTTAACTCAGTTGGACTGAGTGCAGGACTGGGTGCAGAGTTTTCCAATGTAAATGATTCTGTGATTTTCAGACAAACCTCTTCCCTGGACTGCAGCCATTATTGCTTTTATGCCTTTTTTTTTTTTTTTTTAAATCCTTTTTTTCTTCAAGCCGAGAGGGAAACATCAAAACAATGAACTGGCAGAAAACACAGCAATTTCCTTCCAGGGCTAAGGAGAGGGCTCTGGCCCAGGGCAGTGGGGACCATGTGCTGAGCCACATGGGGACCAAAGTACCTCCTTTTCTCTGTAAAACATTGCACTGCTGTGTCTGTGAGGTCAGCCCTGCCTTTCTCATTGCAAGCCCTTTCCCTGGGCTGTGCTCCCGGGAGGGCTCGGGCGGGGCTGTCGAAGCAGAGGGGCTCACACAGGTCGGGACCCTTGTGCATCCCTTTCTCCTCCCGGGACGGAGCCGCTCCCGGTGCTGCGGGTGGGACCGCGAGCAGCGCAGCGAGCGCAGAGACACAAGAGGGCAGGCACAGGCTGTGCAAGCAGAGACGGCTCTGCTCCTGGGTCCCTCAGCCAGCCGGGCCCTCCCCTCTTCCCCCACCTCTGCAAAAGGGGAAAAGGGGCTATTCCTCAGGGATATGTCTTCTGGCCCTGCCTGGCTCGTCTGCTGAAGCAGATTTGAAGCAGCACGTTCTGCGAGGAACATCCAGGGGCTGAGTCTGGGGTCTAAGCTCCCACAGCAGCTCCTCCACCTCCCACGGATGCTCCACATTCCCTGGGCATTCCCGAGGGCAGTGTCCTTAGCTGGGCTCTCGCACCTCAGGGGGTTTATGGGGCCAGCCAGGCTGCCTTGTTCTCCCCCTGCGTGTCCCCTTAGAGGGGTCGTTCACAGGGGTGGCCAGAGGGGCCATCAGCCCTCAGCAGATCTTGCATCCCATGTCCCCCATCCTTGCTGATGTCACCCCACAGCCCATCCCCAGGCACTGCCTTCCTTGGGTCCCAGAACATCGTGGCTGATGACAGCTCCTGGGCACAGCCTGAGCCGCCAGCCCTCACGGGAGCGTGACAGTGCCCAGAGCAGCTGTGGCTGCCCCTGGATCCCTGGCAGTGTCCCAGGCCAGGCTGGACAGGGCTTGGAGCAGCCTGGGACAGTGGGTGGTGTCCCTGCCACGCCAGGAGGTGGGATGAGATGATCCCAACCCAAACCAATCCATGATTCCGTGATTTGTCTCCCTGGTTTGTGCCCATCCCAATAAGAGTGGAGCAGTGCCGGTGCCGGTGCCGGTGCCAGGCAGCTCTGCTGGGCACGGGGCTGCTCCCTCCAGGCTGCAGCCAAAGCTCCCTGCCCAGCTCAACAACAGAAGGCAGCAGATGGTTTATGGTGTGAATTACAGCAAACGGGATTGCAAAGGCAGCAGGCACAGGGAGCAAAGGAAAGCAGTGGGGAAGAAACGAAAGCATTAACGCACCGGGCCGGCCGGTACCAGCCGGGGAGAGGGAGGGGGATTTGCAGATGGGCTGGGAATGGGTGGGACAGGGAGCCCATTCCGGCCAGGAAATTTTTAGAGGGGAAGGGTCTTGTCCCTGGTCATGCAGGGGTGGTGAGCACAAGGGGAGACAGGCAGCGAGGTCTGGAGCCAGGAGCAAGGGTGCTGTGGCCACTCTGTCTTCAGCTGCTTTAATTCTGGGCCACAGCTTGTTTGGGTGTGCTCAGCTCTGCCTTTCCCACCCTCCTGGAAAGGGCACCACAAGGTGCAGGAGGTCTGTGCATCTCTCCTTGGCTGAGTTTCTGTGCCATGCAGAAGGAACACAGCTCTATTTAGCCACCAATGGACTATATTGAGGGCCTGGCTTCACTCACAGGCACGGATGCAGGAGAAGGGACCATATTTTGCATTTCAGGGATTTGTACTGATGCTGTGGATTTGTACAAGAGGAAACCAGACTCTGGAGGCAGCTCCTGCTCCCTCTGCACCCCAGCCGTCCATGAGAACACAGTGTTGGAGCCTTCTGGCTATGGAAGGAGGGTTCAGCTTCAGGGCAGCAACCTGGTATGCTGAAAAATCCTCCACGGAAATACAGCTCAGGGCTCCCAAGTCCTTTGTCCTCTCTTTGCCTCAGATTTCCTGGTGTAAAATGGAGAGAGTAGCATTGCAGCAGGGCTGGGATGAGTAGCTCAGACTGGGAGATATTCCTATAGAACATCCATGCTGGCGGATGCCACATCTGGGCTTTGGCTGCCAAGGCTAAATGTGGAGACAGCAAGGCTGAAATGATCTATCTGAGTGAAAATCGTCAGGGGGAGGACAGGGTGGCTCATGGCCTGGGGACAAGAGTCTTGGGGGTCCATCAGTGAAGTCAAGCACCCGGAAAGGTGAAGGGACCAAACAGTGCAAAGGGTCTGCTGTCATGGTAACAGCACACAGGGTTATAAATCCAGAAACTGGGCTCATTTTATCCCATATAATCTTTTAAGGTGGCTGAGAGTCATGAGGCATTGCCCTGCAGGCCGTGACAGGCTGTGCCTGTGCTTTAACCCTCTGCTCCTACCTCATCCCAGCTGGGAACATCACCTCCTGGGTGCTTCTATGCGCTGGGACCCTCACTTGCTGTAGGGCTGGGTGCTGTACAGAGACAGAAATCCTGGGGTTTAATTCTGGATCTGAAATACAGCAAGCAAAACCCCTGCTGTTCATGGAGCCGATATGGAGGGGATCATATCTGGGCCTGCTCAGACCCAGCACCTCATACCCCTCACACCTCGTTCCCACTCCCGCACTGGCACCACGGATGCTCTCCTGTAGCGAGGCACTGTCACAGGACCTGCAGCATCTCTTCGGTGGGAAACCGGGCCCAGTTTTCCTCCCCTCCACCCCACCCTCCCGGCCGAACGCACATCTGGGAGCGCCCTCCCCAGACACACCCGCCACAGCTGCCTTCCAGCTGTGGAACAAACAAAACCTCTGGAGCTGCTGCTGGTCCGGAGCCTCCCGAGCCTCGGGGGTGGAGCCGGGGGCTCAGGAGCTGCCGGGCACA
>VYXC01006025.1:26873-102753 GCA_013397175.1 Platysteira castanea | reverse complement strand
CCGCGCCCAGACTCAGCCCGGGCTGGGGCTGGGGTCTCGGGCCGCAGCCCCCTCTCCCCGCCTGCCGCGGGGCTCCGGATCCGTGTGAGACTCGCGGCTCCCACGGCTTCTCGCTGGAAGTTCTGCAGGGAAGGGAAGCTCTGAGACAGAGCAGAGATGAGAGCTGCTGCAGCCCCTCCGCTGCCGCTCCCCGGCTCTCGCCCCGCCTGGGTTTTGCTCGGAGCCGCCGTGGGAAGAAGTGGGTTCCTGCCACTGCTTGCTAATCTGCGTGTGTGCGTGCACGGAACTGAGCAGAAATCCCCCCCTTTTCTTTTATTTTTCAGCCTTTCCTTTTATTTTTTAGCCTTTCCTTTTCCTTCCCCCCTTTGCTCTCCTATTTCTCCCGCTGAATTAGCTGCCCACCTTTCCCTTGCAAATCACACCGGCAGCACAGGCTGGGTTTTCGAGGTGGTGTTTTCTGCCCAAAATGGAGAGGTAGGGAGGAGGAGAGATGCCTAAATCCTGCAGTTGCATCCCCGGAGCTTGGGGAGCATCTCCCGGTACGGCTGAAGACATCCGGGCAGCAGCATCCCTGGCTTTCCGCACTAGTTAACAGCCTGCGAGCTGCCTCCACTTGTTTTAGGCTCAGTCGCTTAATCTCAGCTCCCCTCGGCGCGTGTGGCTGTGTGTGTGTGCAGGGGGAGGACTTTATTGCCATTGGCTCAGCTTTTGCTGCCCACCCACATCTCTTCCACATCACCTTGGTGTCTCCCTAAATAAAACCAGCCCTCCTTATCGCACCGAGGAAATCAAGAGCAAGAGTTTGAATGGATTTTATATAAATATTTACCCCGACAAAGCTACTGCTGAGATCGTGGTATAAACTCGCAGCAGCTGGTCTCACTCTGCTTCCTTCGCCTGCCTCTAAAGGGGTTTAATTACTTTGTAGAGGAGAGGGGAGAGATCCAGATCCCAGTTCTGGCTCTAGACTGACCCAAAAAACAGGACCAGGATTTAACTGAACCATGGATCTGAAGGACAGCACCAGCGAGGGCAGCATGGGCAGCCTGCAGCCTTCCAGCATCCAGATTTTTGCCAACACCACCACGCTCCACGGGATCCGTCACGTCTTCGTCTACGGGCCAGTGACCATCCGGCGCCTGCTCTGGACCTTGGCCTTTGTGGGCTCACTGGGTCTCCTCCTGATGGAGAGCTCAGACAGGATGGCTTTTTACTTCTCCTACCAGCACGTGACCAAAGTGGACGAGGTGGTGGCGAACAGCCTGGTGTTTCCTGCTGTCACCATCTGTAACCTCAACGAGTTCCGCTTCTCCCGCCTCACCACCAATGACCTCTACCATGCCGGGGAGCTCCTGGCTCTGCTGGACGTCAACCTGCAGATCCCCAACCCTCATCTGGCTGACCCCACTGTCTTAGCCGTCCTCCAAGAAAAGGCCAACTTTAAGCAGTATAAACCCAAAGTTTTCAGCATGCAGGAGTTCCTGGCACGGGTTGGCCACGACCTGAAGGATATGATGCTGTACTGCAAGTTCAGAGGCCAGGAGTGCAACCACAAGGACTTCAAAACTGTGAGTATGAGCAGACACTTTGCTTTTCTCTTCTCTGGGCATGTGGACTGTGGTGCTGCTAGACCAGGACAGCCCTGGAGGTCACTGGCCAAGCTGTGTGGGCCCAGTGTGATAAGGCAGTGGCTGCCGGGCTCAGGCACGGCAGAGGAGGAGCAGGACGAAGCCTGTTGAGCTGAAGTTTGTTTGTTGGAGTCCTAACACGGGTTTCCTGGGGCCAGACCTGCAAGGGGCTTGTAGCAGGTCCAGACTCCATCCTGCATAAGGCCCACAGCTCCCGCGTGGCTGCTCGGGGTGAGAGGGGTCCTGCTGAGCACTGCAGGGGTCTGGGGGTCTCGTGCCACGGCCAGTGGATGTTGGCTGGCTGAGGGAAGCAGAGAGGGCTGGACAGAGCCAGCAAGAAGGGCACATCCTCGGGGCTGGTCTGAGTGGTGTCCAGCTGTATTTCTCCAGGTGTTTGCAGCTTTGCTGAAATTGCAGAAGGGGAAATTTTTCTGCTTGTTCCCGGCGTTCGTGGCTCACAAATCCTGGTTTGCTGCGGAGTGTGGGCAGCAGCTGCGTACCTGCCTGGTGCTGTGTCCTTCCTGTGCTGTGTTAGAGGAAAAGGAGGAAAGAAAAGGAGAGGAAAAGCAACGAGGGTGAGCTCTGATGCCAGTCTGCTCTGAGATGGAGTGAGTTGGATACTTGAGCATCCTGAGGGAAGCAGCTGCTGCTCAGTTTCCAGCTTCTGTCTGGCACCTTGATGGCAGTGCAGGCTGGCCTGGGTGCTGTGGTGCTAAATGTGTCAGCGTAAAATAAAAATAACAAGGAGGTTGTTTGGATGAAGTGATACCCTTGTGTGCTGCTGGGGCAGGTGAGCGGGCTGGGGCTGCGGAGGTGGCTGAGCCCCATCCTGGCTAAGCTGGGGGGGCTGGAGTCTGGGCTGAGCCCCACTGTGCTCTCAGGCCGTTCTGGGCAGTGCCTTGGCTCTGTGATCCTGGAGTCAGGAACATCACAGGTTTCAGGTGGTTGTGTCTTGGGAGTGCTGCTGCTTGTTCTGCTCAGGTGTGTCCTGCAGAGCAGGTCCTGGGCAGGGTTTGCCATCGCCTGGGTCATCAGCAGGATCTTTGTCTGGTTTTGGGAGAAGGGAATATTTTCTGTCTCTGCTGCTTTGGATCTCCCAGCAAATGAGTCCAACTGAATCCAGCTCCAAAGTCATTGCCATCCCCGACACTGTGCTCTCTTTAAACCTCTGAGCAGGAAAATAGAATTTTATGCCTCTTTATTGCCTATGCATAACTCTGATGCTGTGCCTATTTCAAACTGGATATCCAGACAAACCATTCCCTTGTTTCTGCTCCCCGGGCAGGTCTGAGCAGGGGTTGGGTCATCCAAGTTGTAGGAAGGAACCAAGTCCCAAGGAGAGGAGCTTGCTAAAGAAAAGCCATGTGTGAGCAAGTCTGGAGAATGGGATAAAAAAGGAGAAACAGATGCAAAAGGCCAGTGGACAGAAGAGTTGGAGAGTGAGGTCAGATCCCAGGAGGATGGACAGACCTCCCTTGACTGTAGAAAAGTGTGGGGAGCAGGAAGTATTTTGCCTTTGGACTTGCCAAGAAGGAAATAAGAACCAGCCAAAAGCAAAAACCTCAAAGCCAGGGAGCAACCAGCACTTTCAAAGCACCTGCAGGGCTTAAACCAGGACTTTAAAAAGCAGGTCCTGTTCATAGGGAAGACAGGAGCTCTCGGCAGGCCCCCTGGGACCCAGCAGGGTGTCACCCTGGCTATTGAGTTTTTGAGGTAATTGCTTCTGAAACAATGATTTTAATATTTTTTCCATGGGGGATACAGTAGTTTCCAGAAAGACAAACATTCCCTGTCTGCCAAATAAATGCTCTGCTAAAACAGATCAGGGCCAGCTAGAAAGAGACAGGATACTATGGACTGACAGTGCTTGTCCTTGTCAAAGTGAGAGATTGAGTGCAATACTTCAGCCCATTCTGCAAAGCAGCTCCTACCTGAGCCAGAAGACAACATTGTCTCTCACAGAAGCAGGGCTTCAGTCTCACTGACTCCAGGTAACCCCCCAGGTTATGGAAATCCAGGAAGCAGCACTCAACAGGGACACAACAACCATGTTTTCCTTCCAGATTTTACCTCTTGGAGATAAAAGGCAGCAAAAAGTGTCTGTTTGAAGGATGAGTAGGTGTTTCCACAGGGAAAACGCTGTAAAGGTCTGTGAGCTGCCTCCAGGCTGAATCAGAACCTTATGTCCTGGATGAATTTTGCATTTAATCACCACCAACCTGTTGCAGCTGCACACGGGCTCAGTGACAGCACAGCCATCCTGCTGCAGCGCCCGCTGGAAAAGAGTCATCACTGAAGCCTGATTTGTTTCTGAAGGGAAACAGGGTTGGTTCTGAAAGGAAACAGTTCTGCAGTACGTCAGCAGGGTGAAGAACTATGAGGTTTTTACATAGGCTCCCCAAACCCTGGCAGCTGGGAGCAGAGGCGGCAGGAGCTCTGCAGCAGGGGCTGCACAGGCAGGAGCACTGCGATAACGTGCTGCTGGGGGAGCCGGGGCTCTGCTGCCTCTGCTCAGCTCTGCCTTCTGGTGCAGGGGGCTGCCGTGTGCCGGGTGTCCCTCAGCAAAGCCCTCCGTGCTGCTGCTGCTGCAGCGAGAGCAGGAGCGGCAAAGGCAGCATCTGGGCACTTCGAAAACGTGACTTCACCCTCCCTCCTCCACTGCCCTGTTTAAATCCTCTGTCACTGCTTTATTAACAGGATTTGAGCTGTGCTTTCCCTACACTTCCTGTTCCTTCTCCCCCTAATGCCTCTCAGGTAACATCTCCCATATTAAGGCCTGCCCACACGAGTGAGTCCCCACAGCTTTTCTGCAGCGATGCCCCAGAGGAAACAGCTGGGCCTTAGCAGGATGTGCTGGTCCTGCACGGGATTGCCATGCACAGAACAGCGGAGAAGATAATGCACAGCTCTGCTGTAGGCAAAGCAGTGAAGAGGAGAAAATTGGCAGAACATGCTTTAGCAAAGCTATTCCCTTGGAGTAGTTGGAGGAGGAAAGCCCGATAAGAGCAGCAGCCAAGGAAATCCCCTCCTTGTTTTCTGCATTGCTCCCCCCAGGAAGTTCTGGTTGGAAATGACCTCGCCGATGGCATTTCCCTGGAGGAGCTGTGCTCCTGCTGCTCAGTGTGACATCGAGGTCTTCCCATCCCACTGCTGCCGAGCCTGGCAAAGTCTGGCCTTGTCCTGGGGCTGCTGGTGTGGCTCATGGTCCTTCACTGCTCCAGCCTGGGATGAGCTGGGCAGTGGCAGGAGAGCCTTGCAGGAGGATTTTGTGTGGCCCAGCAAATGGGGGGGGCAACAGGGAGAAAACCTCTGAAAACCCTTTCAGCCCATGGGGCAAACGCAGAGTGAGGGATGGGGTGGCCTGGGAGGGGATACTGGGAATGTGAGCAGCAGGGGAATGGGATGCCTCAGTCCCCCCTGGCTGAGAAATGCTCCCCAGCAGCCCAGCCCTGCCAGCACGGCCTGGCCGTGGCTCTGGGGCACGTTCTGGGTGTCAGGGCTGGGCACGTGCTCCTCACCCAGGTTTGCTGAATGCAGTGCTGGGCTGTGCTTCCTCACACATCCAATCACTCCAGCTAACACAAACTTTTCCCTTGTGCCTGCTCGGCCTCATCAGGTGTCTATTTATTGCCAGTGGCCATGACAATTGACGGATAGAACTCATTTATTTTCAATACACATTCCTCTGACAGACAGGGTCCACAGAATGGAGCATATCTCATGTGAATATCGCTATTTTAAGACATGAGTTTCTGTCAATCTATCTGGCTTTCTCTATACATATTTTTTCTGCCATTCTTTCTAGGGTATCTATCAGGCCAGTGTTTACTGAATAGCTTTGGCTTTTTAGACTAACTAGTCCATTCTCATCTCCTGTTATACAACTTCCACTTTCTTCAAGAAAAAGCCAGGATAGTGCATAGCTGATTCAGAAAAACATTACTTTTCTATTTAACTAATTTTTTTGGAGAATCATGACTTTTTCCAAAGTTTGCTCCAGAATCTGAGATGCCATAATGAGATGTGCAATTCAGTGGTAACTTTTACACAAACAGGCTGTTCTTCCAGTAGAAATCAGGTCTCTGTGCAGCCTTCCCAGTCTGCACTGGAAAATCTCAATTTTGCAGGTGCTGTTGAGGGTCTGGGTGTGGGCACAGGCACAGAGGGAGTGCAGGGTTATCATTTTGCTGCTGGTGATGTCTTGTTGGGTGCCTAAAAGGAGGTGGATTGCTCCTGGTTCAGGTATCTGGCAAACCCTTCCCTTGTGAAATGCAGACCCTCATTCTACCCAGTGCTTTTCTGGATTAATTTTCTCTGTCCCGTAAGAATTTGTGGGTGTGGTAGTTCCCTGTGACACTGATGGGGTTTGTATTTCCTTTATTTATTAACAGATGATAGGATAATGCTTTAATTTTCACAGGAAGTTTCATGGGTGGATTCCAGTTGGGATCAATGCTCATGAAAAACCATTCCTGGGTTGGAATGGTTAATAGAGTTAAAATCTAATGAAGGCTGTTGAACCTTAGTGAGGCCTTTTCCTGGCAAACCCAGTTTTAAATCCTTTAATACCAGAAGTATGAACACTGGGCAAAACAACTCCAAAAGAGAGAAACTGCAGAGATGAGCTGTAGGTTACCTTGGGACATTGGTGCTCCACACTTGGGACGCTGATCTGACTGATCAGATCACAGAGCAGTGACAGAGTCCTCCTTACTGATCTTTGACAAGGGCTGTGTTTGGATGTGGTTTGAGCTGTTTCGTAGCCAGGCATGCTGCCCTCCCTCACTCTGGCTTTGGGATGGGGAATAACTCAAACAAGTGGGAAATGTCAGGAACAGGCCCAGCCAAAGTGTCAGAGCCAGCTGGAGAGCAGAGGGGATGAGTGAGGAGGGAGATGAGGCACAGGGAGGGCCCTGGGAGAGGAAGGACAAAGAATTGGTGTGTAAGAGCCAGCTGTGGGCTCAGCTTTCCCTCGCCGGAGCAGCTGGCACTTGGTTTGGAGGAGAGCAAGAATCACTCCTCACTTCTGAGTGATTCCCATTCATCAGAGTTATTCATCAGGAGGCCAAGTGAGAGCTCCTCTGTCCTCCACACCCCACCTGCCCAGGGATTTGCACTCCAAACAGCAGCTGGAACTGGAGAAAAATGCAAATCTGCCCCTGGGATGGGGAAGAACTGATGAGCAAAGGGGGTGCTGTTGGAGTTCCAAGGATAGAGGAGATGTTTGAGGGCTGCCAGGCTTTATCAGAATTGTCCTGGGAACGGCGTGAGGCTTTTCGTGGTGTTGGAAATACCTCTGAGTGTGGCTTCTTGTGCTTCAGCTCCTTTCTCCCAGACAGGCACTGAGAACCGAAGTGCCCAAAGCTGTGGAGAGCCGAGGCTGTCAGCAAGAGAACAGAAGTGGTAAATGTCTGCCAGCCACCACGTCCTGCTGCCTCCCTTGCCCGTGGCTCTCTGTGGCTAGCAGAGGACATGTCACAGGGTCTCCCTGACCACTGGCCCTGGGTGAATTCTCCTGGGTATGGTTTTCTGTCTGCAGTGGGTGGAAGGTGAAACCACAGGGAGCTTTCAGAAGTACTTGTGCTCTCCCTACAGGAACCAGACTTCATCTAGTCATGCCCAAAGCCAGAAGTAAAGGCCAGGAAAGACAAGGAATATCTAAAAAACCCAGCCTAGTTTCCAGCTGGAGAGGTAAAGTGGAACAACACAGCTTGTCCTGGCCTTCTTTCATACCCCCCATGCAAGTGTCCCTTGGAGTCTTCCTGGCAGACAATAAACAACCTCCCAGATGTCCCCTCTTGAGGGATCTTTGTGCTTGTCTGACCAAGCACAGTGGTGCCCATGAAAAATCATGGTGTGGCTGCTGTGGGTTTAATCTAAACCCCCCCTGAGAGGTTCTGACTACCATTTCCATGATCCCCACAGACAGAAAAGGGCAAAAATCTAAACCAGTGTCATGAAGTGAAACAGAAGAAAGTCCCACTTGATTAAAGAAAAAACAGGTCTGCCTTCAGTGAGGGTCTCTGGCCTCTTGAGGTCCCTTCCAAGCTGAATTATGATTCTATAATAAAAACCAGGTGCAGACCTGCTGGGTCTTTAATCCTTTTGCTATTTTTGGAGCATCTAATTTTTTCATAGAAACATAGAACTCTGGAATGGTTTGGGTTGGAAGGGTCCTTAAACTCATCCAGTGCCACCCCTGCCATGGCAGGGACCCCTCCCACTGTCCCAGGCTGCTCCCAGCCCCAGTGTCCAGCCTGGCCTGGGGCACTGCCAGGGATCCAGGGG
Source organism: Platysteira castanea (assembly GCA_013397175.1). NCBI lineage: Eukaryota > Metazoa > Chordata > Aves > Passeriformes > Platysteira > Platysteira castanea. The sequence goes on along the minus strand of VYXC01006025.1, from coordinate 94,837 downwards.
CAGCCACAGCTGCTCTGGGCACCCTGTGCCAGGACCTCTGCCCCTCACAGGGAAGCATGTTTTCCTAATATCTAATCCAAACGTACTCTCTTCCAGTTTAGAGCCATTCCCCCTTGTCCTGTCCCTACAGGCCATTGTCCAAAGTCTCTCTCCATCTCTCTTGGACCCCTTTAGGCACTGGAAGGGGCTCTAAAGGATCTCAGTCTCCCTGGAGCTCCTCTTCCTCAGGCTGAACAGTCTTGCAGGACCTTGCACTTGGCCTTGATGGACTTTGTGAGGGTCACCCATTCCCACCCCTCCAGCCTTCCCAGGTCCCTCTGGATCCCATCCCTTCCCTCCAGCATGTCACACAGCTTGGTGTCAGCAAGCTTGCTGAGATTGCCCTCAATCCCATGGTTGGTGTCACCAACAGAGATGGAAACCACAGCTCTAACCCTGAGGAGCTCTGCCTGTCTCTGACCTGCTCTCGTGCTCAGGTCACCCTCAGCCTTCCTGAGAAATGAAAGCCAGTTTGGGAAGACGATCATCTTCCTCTCTGTGAACTCTGTGCATGAGTTCAAGTGTGCATTATTGACCTAAGGACAAAACTTGCCCTAAAATGCAGAGCTGCTGACAGCTCCGTCTGTACTGAGCATCGAGGCGTTCACAGCTCTGATTCCATAATGAGTCTGCCACAGTTTCTCTGAGCAAATCCTTGTCTTTTCCTATTTCCTGAAACTATCCCTATTTGCTTTAGAAGCAGACAGTGGAGATTCCCTGAAAAAAAACCCCTCAAATCCATCACTCAGCTCCTGCTGACAGAAAATGTACCCAGCAGCTCCCGAGGAGCGACAGGACGAGGAGGTCATGCGAGGCATCTCCATCTCCTCTGGTGGGGTCTGGAGTCCCTCCCGTGCTTTCCCAAAGGCATTTGTCACAGGAATCACGCCTGGAGTGCCAGCCAGGCTCAGCTTGGCCATGCAGCAGAGTTGTGCATCCATTGGCGTGGTCAGGGTGAGGGCAATAAAGGTGATAAGGTATCGTGATAAGGTGGGTGTGAGCAGGGTGTCAGGTGGTTGAGCCGGTGCCACAGCCACACCAGCTCTATACGGGACTCAAAAATACAAAAAGCATTGTGCCTGCTGGGCTGATGAGACCCTGCAGTGCTCCACATGAAGAGCTCACTGGGAAAACAGACCCATGGAAAACTTTCTTGCTTACGAAGTGATCACAGCTATGAGAGCTGGGAGTTGGGAGGACTCAGATCTTCCTGAGGGAGGAAATCGTGATCTGTGGCTAAATTTGAAGGTTGTGAAAGTCGGTGTCTATTTTGCCGCCTGCATCTGCTGAGAGGTCATGACAAAAAGCCGTAGAGAGATTGACTTCACTGAGGGATGAGTGCAACTGAGTGGGCCTCTAGGAGCTCGCTGGGACTTCCCGGCCTGTGGAAATCCATGAGGAAACCTCTCAGGCACTAGAAGCTCAACAAGCTAAGAGGGAAAATGAGGTAGATGAGGTGGTCATGTCTGACTCATTCTGCCATGGATTAATATATGCGACCTGCACCAGGAAAACAAAATCTCCCGTGGAGGTCAAAGAGGCTGAGAGTGTTTCAGCAGATTGACACCAGTGTGCTCAGGGCCATCAAGAACCATTTTCCACCCAGCCATGAATATTTACAGCCAAGCACAGGCCATTACTTGAAGAAAAGCTGAATTGTTTTGATCATTTGTTGCTGCTGTGCCATGGGATTCAGCCTGTGTGTTAAGGCAAGGAGCAGGAAGTGAAGGAGGGAAGGGTATTGGAAAATGCACATTTGTTTGCTCGGGGTGAGAGATGGAAGGGGGTTTAACCTGCACTCCAATTCCACAGAGGAGCCCACCCAAGGGAACAGGGCCATCAGGGATTTCCATGTGCCAGAGGAGCTGCTCAGTTGTCTGCTCCTGTCAGAGGAGCCAGTTCTGCTCCGTGATTTCCTCAGGGACTGAAATATGAAAAGAAAATCAGAAGTGAAGAAGTCTGAGTCAAATTCCATCTCCTCCTCAGGTACTCCCCCACACGGGTCTGGCCTTGCATGAGAAGGGGATCCCAGGCTCTTGTCTCATGCCAGGTCTGTAGGCTTCCCTTTCAGTCGGTCCAAAGGTTGTCCAGATCTCACTTCCACTGTGAATTTCTTGGGAATTGGAGTTTTTCCTGAGGGAAACCAGTGGTTCTGAGTCTGTCTTCCTTGCCTCATGGAAAAAAATCCCAAACTAAAACCCAAAACCCCCAAACCAAACCACTGGCGGTCCAAAATTTTTAGAAATTTTAGTGGGACCAAGTTTTAGCTGCTCTATAAAATTGAGTTTTCATGATACTGTTTCAGTGGTCATGAGGACTGATATATAAGTGTAATACGAAGATGAGCATGAAATTAAAAGATGTAGTTGCTTTCACGTGTCCCAGAGGGGAGCAGAGAGAGACAAATGCAGCAGGCAGGGAATGATGCAGTGAGAGTGATTTATTTAATCATTTACAGCTCTTTTATAGGATAATTTTCTCAGGGTTCAATTGGTCAGTGGATCAGCCACCCCTTAGGGATCATTGGCTGAAGACTTCCAACATCAGTTGTCTAAATATTTTTCTACTGGACTATAAACAATTCTTAGCAAGGTTACAGGAGCTCAAAGCTTACCAACTCCACTGATGGCCTCTGTGAGAAAGAAAAGTCTCTCATGGGATAGAAAAGCAGCAATTCTGTATCCACAAAAATAATTTAAAGTTAAATTAAAATTAAAAATTATTAAAACTTATTTTGCTTTTTTAAAGGTTTTGTCATTATTGGAAGAAGAAAATCAAAGCAACCCATTCAAACATTTTTTGATTTCTCGTTCCATCCGTGTGTTCCAGGCTCTCTGCTCGTGCAGTGGAGGAGTAGAGCAAGGACTTCCCTTTACAAAAGGGGCTGAACAGTGATTCAAACTGCTGGTTCACCTGAAGGTTTGAGGGACATTAATCTTAGGCCAGGAGAAGAGAATAAATAAACCCCAGCAAATGCTCTCTGGTGATTCAGCCCTGTTACCATGAGAGGGGCAGTTTAAGGGCTCCGTGACAGGAGATTTCCCCCAGGTCAGTAAAAAATCATGAGCAGGAGAAGAGGACAGGCCAGGACAGGATCCACGTGGGGTAGCTCAATGACAGCCCAGCAAACATTGCTGAAGTTGCCATGGGAAGGACTAAATTAATTGCAGAGGAGAGTTAATGAGCAGTGTGAGGAATTAACTCTTGGTTATCTGAACTTCAACACCCCACTCCACTGCTCCCTGGCACTGAGATGGACGGCGAATGCCGAGACATCCAGGAAAGTCTCTCTCTGCCTTCCAGTGCCTCCTGCGAGCCTTTGGGAGAGCAGCTCGTGGCTCTGTCACCAGTGGAGTCGTGTCAGCAGAGCTGTGAACTCCTCAGCAGTTCTCCAGTGTTGGAGGAACCTGTGAAAGCTGAACCAGGGTGTCAGAGAGGCGTCAGTTCGACCTTGAATGGGGGCTGGAATTACAGTTTGGGAAATGGGAGGGAGCCTCAGCCACTTGGAATGGGGTGGTTTAGCTCAAGGGGACCTTGGATGGGAGCTGACACTCACCACCAGATTTCTTGGTGTTTCTGTGAACATGTGCACCAGAATTCTGTTCAGAACTGCAGTTTCTGTTCAACATACTGGTATTTTTCTCTGGATATACTGGTGGGATTAGGGTTAGGGTTGGTGATCAGGATCTCACAGAACATAATGTCTCCTCGTCTGCTCAGGAGCTGCTGGTATAGTACAGCAGTCACACAATCCTGATATACCTGATATATTCATTTNTTTTTTTTTTAATGAAAAGAGGCAAGTTTTCCCAAAAGGCTGTGTGAAAACTACTGCTGTGGTCATTTCTCAAATAACTTTACCATCTAAACTAATCTTTATGTAAAAGATGGGAACAGTTTCCATGGATAGCATGACGAAGGTGTGGAGATGGTGCTGGGGAGAAGGAGCTGCTGTGCTGGACATTAAGACTGATCCTTGTTGATTGAGCAGCATTATTCATCCTCCACCCCGGCCTCGGATCCTGCAGCCGCCACCCCTTGTGCAGATGTTGCAGGATGGCTCTAAATGGCCATTAACTAATGCTAAATCAGGATGGAGCATCTCCTGAAATGTGTGACAGCCACACCAGTAATGACTGGACTTGTTTCTGTCAGGGGTGACAGAGGTTTGCAGCTGAATGAACACAGCTGACCCGCACCCTCCAAGGGCCCTGTAATTCCAGGGGCAGGGTGCAGAGGAGGTGCCAGGGGCACACGGCAGCTCCAGCTGAGCTGTGCGAGGAGACAAGCTCCAGGCTGGCAAAGCAGTGCCACGTCTGTGGAACCCCGCTGGAGCTGGCCTCCTAAAGACATTACTGAGGTGAGATCCCTCTGTCAGCCCCCACAGCTGCATCCATCCCTGCAAAAATCATTCTCATTATCTCTTGGTAGAACCAAAAGACCCTCAGAGGTCAGTCTTGTGATGATGCCTCTGTACCTCTGCATCTGTCCAGGGAAAAACAGATCAAGAGGGAAAGGATTTTTCTATGGTACTTGTGCACGATACCAGAAAAATGTGCAAGTGTCTCCTGGGATGAGATTTCCCATGTGAAAAATGAAAGCTTTTTGTCTTAAAGCATTTCTCTTTTCCATGAAATTAATTAAAATAAAAATCTCAGTGCAAAATAAAACATTGGAACCCTGGGATGCCTCATTAAATGGATGATCTGATTTGGAATTAAGTAATGGAAAAAGTGATGCAGAGCTTGGGAACTTTCCATCATATGCAGCCTCTACATCTTGCACCTGTCGGTCAGGTGCACCCAAGTTCTATTTTATGGGGGTTTTGAGGCAAACCCTGGTGTCACCTGAGGTTCGTGAGGGGGAACCATGTGTTATATATTCATGTCTGACTTTCCCTGAACAGGGGGATTTAATTTACTGCTTTCAAACGAGTCCCCTCTGTCAAACGGCAGTCAGAGCAAGATGCTTCTGACAGCCCGACCTCTGAGCTCTCTGGAGACGGTTTTAGGCTTATTTCCTGGTAAGAGAAGGTTTCAGCAATTTTCCTCCATTTGAAAGAACAGGAGATGTCTCAAAACCATTTGATTTCTACAAGTTTCACAAAAGCTGGCAGCTGGGACAGACCCAAACTGGAGCCCAGGGAGGAAAAGCAGGGTCAGCGCTTGTGTTTTACATCGTGTCTGACAGGGACCAGCTGGCCAGCAAACACATGTGCCCCACTTTCTCCAGGAGCAGCCTGGCAATAACGAGACAGCCCACACTGCCCTGGCAGCACAGGGGGAGACCAAACCAGGTCTCAAGTGAGAGAAAGTCTCAACAAGTGAGACCAAACCAGGGTGCAGAGAGCTGTGCTCGCCGTGGGACACGGGGAGCCACCCCAGGGGAGGTGTGTGTGTGTGGAGGCAGGTCCTGGGCGTGCAGCTCAGCTCCTCCTGGTTTGTTCTGATGGTGCTGGGGGGGCCTAAGGAACCTGGGACAGAGCAGGGAGAGGTTAGAAGACAAAATCCTCAGGAATACAAGCTTCATTTATTCTTCTGTTTCAAATTCTGAGTAATTCCCAGCACTGGGAGCAGGCCCACAGTGCTGCAGGTGCACTGCAGGACTTGGAATGTGTGCAGTGACCTCAGCTTTGCATCCTACTCCTCGGGTCCTGGGTGGGAAATCCTGCCCAGCTTGGAGCCTCTACAACCCGCAATCCAAGGCTCTCACTCCACTCTTTGGATTGGCAATAAAACTGTCAGCTCCTCGGGGCAAGGGCTGTTTTCCTGGTTTATGTTTGCTATTAAACATTTATTATTAAAATTGATTAAACTTTAACTAAGGAAGGGAAATTGCTTTAACCTGCTGCAGAGAATGACATGGGCTGTGCTTTTGTGCAAACGTGGGAAAATCCGTCATTCCTGTTTGGAACCAAACAGATTTTTCTACAAATGTCTTCACTCAAAAAGCATTTTGAAAGCCTTTCTTACTGCATTTGAAAATCAGGTACACAGAGTACCTGAGCACCCGCTGGGCAAACCCCAGACAGCTTCTGCAAGTGCCTGCAGGCCGAACAGCGTCCTGAGGTACCTGTGCAGCTCCCCGGCACTCTGGAATGCTGTTAAATGTTGATGGGTATTTCTGAGCCTAAATCACTCCTCCACGGGGTGTGCCCGTGGCTGTTTGTTGGAACAATTAACTGCAGCATATTTTCCTCCCGTGTTTCAAACCCATCGAACACGGGCGGGGTGGGGTTAAAGCACGACAACCACAGGTAAATTCACGTGACAAATTGTTTCTGGAGATCAAGCAAGGACAGTTCAGTCACCAGGAGCAGGGAAATATGGTGTGCATTTATTTTGTTGTAAATCAGGCAGGTAAGTACAGTCCCCACTTGTAAAGTAATATTGAAACCCGGGGAAGAGCTGTCAGTTGTTAACACAGTTATTGTGAGCCCTTTGTGTATTCTGGTCTTTCCATGCTTTTTTCCTTATCAGGAGGAGAAATAAGTGTCTGAGTCAAGTGTGTTCTTGTAATCATGCTTGTCTTTCAAAAAAGACACACTGTCATTAACACCAGCAAACCCAGACACCAGCATTGTGGCTTTAGTGCTGAGACACCCTTTGGTTCTGCCCTCCTCCGAGCTGAGCCCCAGCAGCTCCGTCTCCCTGCAGTGCTTCAAACTTGGAATAACTCCTCTCCTCTCTCAGTCCAGGCACATCCAGGTGTGAGGTATTCCAGCTTTTTGGTGTGCACCAGGGTTCTCCCATGGTCTCATCCACATGGTGTTTGTCAGTCAAGGTGTGGGCACCTGATTGTTAAAGGTGGTGATGGTTCAAAGACGCAAATGATGAATTTGTATCACTTATTGCACAGTGGTGCAGTAAATCCCAGTTTTAGGCATATGATTCTTGCTACTCACAGGGAATCTCACATTCCTAAAATATTGAGGGGAAGAGATAAAATAGCATCAAGTAGCTCCAGGGGAGGTTTAGATTGGGTATTAAGGAAAATTGGGGAAAATTTATTCACAGAAAAGGTTGTCAAGCATTGGATCTAAGGCAGGGCAGCGCACTCAGCAACCATCCCTGAAGTGTTCAAAAAATTATGGATGTGGCACTTGAGGATGGAGGTAACAGTGAACATGGTGGTGGTGCTTTGGGCTGGACTGGGTGATGGCAGAGCTGCTTTCCAGCCTTAACAGTTCCCTGATTCTGAGATCCAGCCGGACATGCCCAGAGCAGAGGTTTGGTGTCCTGCTCCTGAGCTGAGTGTCCAGAAACTGGGGGCTCCTGCCCTCCCAGTGTGTGCTGGGAGAAGAAGGAAGGGCTGGGGGAAGGGGAATGGTTGGGAGCAGTGCCTGGGCTGCTGGGACTGGGGAGGAGATGCAGGGAGGCAAAGGGGAGCAACAGAGGATACTCCCAAGGGGCCCCACTGGCATGTCCAGCCCACTCCTTGCAGACACCAGGAGCAGAGCTGAGGGAGCTGGGGAAGGGGCTCAGCCTGGAGCAAAGGAGGCTCAGGGGGGCCCTGGTGGCTCTGCACAAGTCCCTGACAGGAGGGGGCTCAGGGGGGGTCGGGCTCTGCTGGCAGGGAACAGGGACAGGAGCAGAGGGAACGGCCTCGGGCGGGGCCAGGGCAGGCTCAGGGTGGACAGCAGCAGGAATTGCCCATGGAAAGGGGGTCAGGCCTTGGCAGGGGCTGCCCAGGGAGGTTTGGAGTGCCCACCCCTGGAGGTGTCCAAGGAATTCCTGGAGGCGGCACTGAGTGCTCCGGGCTGGGGACAAGGTGGGCATCGGGCACAGGGTGAACTTGATGATCCTGGAGGACTTTTCCAACTTCAGTGATTCTGGGATTCTGTGATTGCTGTAAATAATGCTTATCTCTAGTCTTTCTCCAGATTTTTCATGCCAAGCTGACATAAAAAAATACTTTCACACTGAATTTTATACCTTTCCTCTCTCCCTTACAAGTAACACAGAATTATATCCCCATTCCTTTAAAATTCTGAGCTTTAGCAAGCACATAAACTACACTTAAACCCCAGCCCCAACTGTAAAGCAAATATTCATTTTCCTCTCAAGGAACTATTCCTTTGACTTGTTATTTTGAGCTCATCGTGGTTGTTGCTGTGCAAAGGCAACTTTGTGGAAAAGAAGGTTAAGTGCTAAGGTTAAAACAGGTTCAAGTACAATCCAGAGTGCCCTTGGCAAAGACAGAGGGTTTTAGTGGGTCTCATTTATCATTGCCTGACTGCTTAAAGTGCTTGAGTGACTCATTATTATTTTTATATGCTGTTAGAAGAACTGCAAAAGAGCCAGTGAGAAAAGTATCACTGCTTTCCTCTTTTAACCCACACTCAACAGGGAACAATAATATTTAAGACTTCAGAGTGTAAAAGGTTTCCTCTTCAGAAACCAAATTCCCCGGCATGAGCCAGGGGGAGCAGCTTGGGCTCAGCTCCAGAGGGGAGGGTTCTGCTGAGGTGGAGTTCCATGCACGGCAGAAGTTCAGAGCTGAGAGCTGGGAGCTGCTCCTGCCAGCTGGGGTTCCCACGCCTTCTGAAACCACCGCCCAGCCTTCAGCCTTTTCTCCTCACCCGCTCTGCCAAAGCTTGGACTCCTCCCGCAGGGGCCATGGACCCTGCAGTGCAGGCAGGGGTTGGACCATCCCTGGAAGGCAGGGAAGTACTGTTTTCCCAGAGAGGTTGTGGACTCCCCACCCCTGGAGATGTCCAAGGCCAGGTTGGACGGGGCTTGGAGCCAGCTGGGATAGCGCGGGGTGTAAATCCTGTGGGTGCTTAACCCCCTGGGCTGGGGGAAGATCCCATGTGGAGGCTGCAGCAGCTTCCCTTGAGGGTATTCATGTTGCCTGCAATGAGAGTCTGCCCAAAATGTGAGTGCAAGATACCCCAACTGCAGACACTCTCTGGTCTGAACCCCCCAAAATTACAGGTTAATGTTAATGTTGAGAACACCCATGAGTGTTATTCAATTTCTCTCCTGCAAGGGAGGGTAAGAACACTCTGGGATCCTGTTAACGGCCAATCTGTCTGAAGTCAAGGCACTAGAAGTAGTTGGATTTTTGTTTATCTCTATTCATATCCCATCTGGGAGCTCCTGGGGTGCTGTTGTATTACACAAAAATGGAGCAAAAATGTGGTCTCTTCTCTCTGCTGCTTAAAAATAATATAATTTTCTCTCTGATTACGGTAGCTCTGAGCAGCAAGGGAGAAAAAGGAGGGACAGCATCGGCTCAGTTGATTCTGACCAGTGCTCACAACACAGAGAGAAAGGGAAACCTTTAAAAAAAAATTAATAAATTCCCTCTGCAGAATTGAGTTACTTGGGCTGGATTTTATCCACCCGGGAACTCTGATTATTGTCTCCTGAAACAGAGCACCTGCTCTGTTACCCCATAAATGAAGGAGAGCAAACGCATTGTGTTGATTCCAAAGCCTGGCTCCCCCGCAGGGCTGGAATGTGCTGCACCAGAGGGAAGAGATTTGGAAGTTTGCCCTCCGGTTTCCTAGAGAGACAGGGCTGCGGGAGCAGTTAGAGGAACGCTCTCTGCCCGCTGGGGTTCCCCTCCGTGGCTCAAAAGTGCTTGTTTGCTGCTGTTAATTAGAGCTGCGTGGAAACACCCCCGGCAAGGCTGGAGCCGCAGCAAATGTGCCTGGCAGGGTTGTGGTCCGGGCTGCAGCTGCAAATCAGCTCTCCGGGAAGGTTTGGGATCCCTGAAGGAAGGGAGTGGGAGAGCTGGAGCTCTGGCATCAGGGATGTGGGATGCTCGTAGGACAAACCAGGGTCCAGATGTGGACTAATTAAGATCCACTTTGTGTTGCCTTAGGGGGTATTTAGGTAACGAAGATGGGACTGGCAGCCCAGCTTTGTGCTGAATCAACCTCCTTTCTCTCGGTTTTAGTGGCAGCACTGGGAGTTTGCTCTGAGTCCATCCTGTCCCTTTTGAAACCTAAATTGTGAGCTCAAAATCTCCACTGGATGCAGGGCAGTGGTGACCCTGCTAAGACTCGTTTGTGCTGCAGGCAGAGCTGGTACTGCTGGCACCCTTGGGTGCTTTGCAAAGTTCACCCCAGAGGGATTATCCTGGTAATGGATGGATGGATTATCCTGGTAAAAGGATCATTAATAAAATAAATAAAAGGATCCTGAGGTAAAAGGATGGACCAGGCTGCTAGAGCTGGGCTGCGCCTGCTGCAGAAGGAGGAGTGCTCTGCTCAGCCAGTGCAGAGAGCCTAAGGAGTAAATCCACGCTGGCTGTTTTGGAGGAGGGGCAATAAAGCTGTTAGACAGGGTGGGGGTGGCTTTGCTGGAGCTCCCTCAGACACTGAAATCCCTTCTGGTCAGCAGTACCAGGTTCATGCTGTGGGCACAGCCATGAGCGTGCAGGATGTGCCCCAACCCCCAGCTCAGCATCACCCTGAGATCTGTGTGAGACTGGGAAGTGAGAGCTCTCCATCTCCTGCTGCTGTGTTCTGGATCATTTGCTGTGACTCTGGGCATATGTTGTCAGTTCACCAGCACCTTTATGCAGTCAGTTATAATTCACATTTGCTGGTTTTTAATGAATGTTTGTTCACTGGAGCATTTGCCAGGGAGTATGCGTGGTGTGCAGAGCCAGCCCACACCCCAGCAGCCTCCAACACGAGCTGAGGCGAGGAATCAAGCTCAGGAACGAATCAGGGATGTATTTTGTGACACACGCCGCCTGTGGTGTGAGACGGAGGGGACTCTGTGAATGAGAGTCTTGCAAGAGAGTCCTGGCAGCCACATGGATGGAATATTTCCTGCCAATGCAATGGAAAATCCCAGAGATAATCAGGGCTCTGCTGAAATTCCCTTAAAATCTAAATATAGGCTCAGTCACTACCACCCTGGAGCACCTCCGTGTCTGCTGCTCCCACCACAAGGTTTGTTGTCCTGGTTGGTATTCCCAGCCAGGATGGGGAATGGAAGCAAGCCAGGATATATGGAATGCATGGTGATGAGGGGGTCTTTGAGAAACATCCCAAGAGCCCCAGATCCTCAGGAAGGCACTGAGAGACAGACGGAATACAGGCAGAGCTAAGGCTGAACGGGATTGTTCTAAAGATGCAGGACTCACCCAAAAAGGGAATGCGGGGACTGTGGAAACACTTGAGAGGGTGTTGGGAGTCCAGTCCACTCTGCTGGTAGAGTGCAATGCAAATCCATAATTACTGTAGCTGAACATGTGGGAGTTAATTAGCTCTCCCATTTGGAGGCTGTGTAAAAGCTGCAGTGCCAAACAGGGACTGCTCCCCTGTCCTTTGCTGGGAGAGCCACGGCTGCAGCCTGTGCTGGGGAAAGATGTGTCAGGAAAACTAAGGAGCTGACAAAAGAGTAGGCTACAAAGTCGAGCAGCTCTGAGTCTTGCTGGGCAGAAACCTCTGACTGGGAAACTGGATTTCAGCAGCTTTTCCTTCCATCTCTTCCTTCAAATGCAGCTGCTGCTTGGACAAAATCAGCCTGGCTTTAAAGTAGGTCAGAGCTGAAGTCATCTCAGGATGCTCTTAGAAGAAGAAATACATGTCAGTGTGACACCACTGTGGCTTTTGATAGAGTTGTTCTCCACTGGCTGCTCTGGGGGACTAAGGCCCGGAAGAAAAGATGCAGCCAGGTGGGACAAGCCATGGATCACAAATCCTACCTGAAGGGATGCACTCCAGCAGAGACGAGGACAGCGCAAGGGGAACATGGGAGTGGAGGTCCAAATTCTCAAGTTGCTTCCAAAAAAATGGACTTGGAGAAGCATCAGGGTCCTGAGCACCTTCTTAGCGTGTTTGGGGTCCCAAAAACCTAATTATCCACTCAGACTCTGGTGTATTATTGAGGAATCCCAGGTTTTTTGGGACAGTCTGACAGCAATTCAGTCTGGGCTATTTTAATAGCATGAAGACATCCTGGGTACTCCTTTTACGTCTCAGACACGTAATTAGCAGTTCCAGGTTCTGAGCAGCTTGTTAGTGTTTGGGCAATCAAGAAGGGGACACCAACGAATTATGATTTCAAGCACCTGCTCAGCAGCTGTGAGTTTTGGATCCCTTGTCTTAGCAATGCCAGCGAGTTCCAAACCTGCTTTCAGGGAAGCATTTTCATCAGGCTGCAGAGCAATTCATGCTTTTTTCCCTGCCGCTGTCCGGCAGCCAAATTCTGGTGCCTCATTTTCCTGGGAGGAGCAGTCCCAGGCTGAGCTGCAGTTTGCCCTGTTGGCCGTGGCTCTAAAACCTACATTTAGCTGAACACATTAACTCCATCTGCTTCCCAAACCCAGCTGCAACTCCAGCCCTCTGGGGCAGTTTGGCAGTGCTGCTGGTCTGACACAGCTCGGGCAGGAGGCTTTTTGGGAAGGCAGAGAGGGGAAGGAGGAGGAGGAGGAAGATGCAAAAGCAGATTAGCACAGCACCTCGGAGCAGCTTTCCCTTCTCCCCAAGCCGCACTCCACTCCACAGACACACAAAAGAGAAGAGAAAAATAATATTTGCTGACTCTCTGAGGAATGCAAGGCTGAAGCGAGCTCCATGTGAGGGATCCATGCATTATTTATGGCTCTGGGCTGTGCTGGATGAGCCAAGTGCTCTCGTTCAGAGAGTGGCTCCTACCACGCAGTTTAACCCCCGCTCTTGTCTCCCCTGAGCTGAGGCTGGAGGACACAAAGGCAAAGCTCAGCTCCTGGGTGTGCCCAGGTCAGCGCAGCCAGGAGGCTCTGAGCCAGGCCTGGGATGGGGTCCCAGCCCCAGAGAAAGGGAATGCTGCCCGTGCCCCCCAGCTCCACCTGAGCCAGCAGCAATCAGCCCTTGCTCTCCCTGGCCAGACAGGCCTGCAGTGGCTGGAGCTCTGAGCTGGCATCTCCCAGCTGGGTGGTTTGCTGCTCCCTGGGAAATGCTGCTGCTCTGGGGTGGGTTCCTGTCCTGCTGGAGCAGTGCCCAGGCAAAGCAGCTTTTTAGGACCAGTTCACATTTTCTTGCTCTGTGGTGCATGTAAAATCCATCAGAATAAAAATCAGAGCAACACGAAGGTAACGCTGGCATGGGCTTGTTTGCATTTTACTCCTTTATTACCATAAAATATAGAACTGTGTTATAACATGATTGGGTTTTATACTGTGTTACACTGGGCTTCATAGATTATAAGGCATTTGTATTAAATATGATGTTAAGTACGTTTCCAAGCACATATATTAAGGGGATATTTAGTATATAATAGGTGGCTTTATTATTATAAAATGCCATCAATATTTCAGTACAGCAACCTGTTAAAAATAAAATGGATTAAAGAGACAAGTTGGAACTGTCTGTTTTACCAGCCTCAAGTAAAATACTTCAGCATTTTTGAAACTAAACAAGAAAACCCAAGTGATTCATTTGGACTTCTGATCTGAAGTGGATTTCACTAAATCAAATTGACATTTTGCTGTGAAATGTTAGAAATGAGATGAGACCACATTTTCCTCTCAAGCGTTTTCTGATCTTCATGGAAAGGGTGGTCAGGGATTGGAAAGGGCTGCCCAGGGCAGTGGTGGAGTCCCTATCCCTGGAGGGGTTTAAAAGCCTTGTGGATGTGGCACTTGGGGACATGGTCAGTGGTGGCCTTGGCAGTGCTGGGGGGTGGTTGGAATCAGTGATCTCCGAGGGCTTTTCCAGCCTGAACCAAGCCATGATTCTGCGATCCTTTCCCACCACAGCCCCTGTCAATCCCAGCCCTGGGAATGTGCAGCCTTCCAAGCCAGGGCTGGGGGCTTTGCCAGGCTGGTGGCACAGCAGGAGCCAGCAGAGCAAAGTCTGAGTGTGTGCAGAGGAGAATGCTCAGCACCTTGGGAAAAACAGCCACGGGTGGGATCATTCCTCTGTATCCTCTGCATCCCTGCCTCCTGTGCTTTCCACACTGCTGGCATTCCCCAGGCAGCAGCAGGACAGCAGCAGGGCTGGGAGAGCTCTGGTGTTGCACTGTGCATCCACAGGGAGTAGGGGCGGTTCTCCAGGAGAACAGGAATCCCAAAAGACCCTCCATGAGCTGGGAGCCAGCTGACCCCCCTGATGCACAACATCCCATGGACACATGGAGGGAAAACATGCCAGAAATACACAAAAATTGATCCAAACTTGGGTTTTGGTGACTGCTCTGGGCTATTAATGACTAATGCCTTCCCTATTGGCATAAACCCATCTGAGTGGCAGCTTGGTATGGGAGGATTTGTTTTGCTTTATTTTGTCTCTGGATGTTGGATTTCAGAAGAGCCTGAGGAAGTGGAGCAGAGACAAACTCGGTGAGGCAAGAAACTGTTTTTCCTCCCTGGAAAAGTCTCCAAAAGGTTCATCCAGCCCCATTCAGCCATAGGAAAACTCTCTGAGGCATCTTTGCTGGGGCCACAGACACCGCAGTGGTGAGAAGTATCTGTGCCAGGGAAGGCTGGAGCTGTGAGGAAAGCCCTGGCTCTGGGAGCTGCAGCGATCTGCTGATGTCTCTGTTTGCTGGGCAAGACACGGCCCAGGGGAAGCCTAAGGAAAAGTTAGCAACAAACAAGGAATGGGAGTGTTGGGAGGCAGCAGGGACCTCTCTCTGCCACAGCAGCTTCCAGCAGCAGGAGGAGAAGGGAAGTTTGAGGAGCCATGAGGAATTTCCGAGGCAGATCCTGACAGGTTTGGGCTCAGACAGCTCACTCAGCAGATCTTCTAAATACGTCCTTCAAAGGAGGTGGTGAAAAGGCCCTACAATTTGGGCCAGCAGGTCTGAGAGTGCTTCAAGGAAATGCTCCATTTTGGAGCTCCTCACCCCAAACTGGGCCTTCCCCAAACAGAAGGGGAAGCTCTGAATCTTTATTGTCATTATGAAAACAGGAATAATATGAATGTGATTTCTGAATCAGGGGACCATAAAAAGCCCTTCTTCCCAAGGGATGATTTATCCTCTTTTTTGATCCTTGGGGGAAGTAGGAGAGAAGAGATTTCTTTTGGCTCTGTAACCCACCTGTGATAGAGAAAACTGCCCCCTGAATCCCACCCTGGTGGTTCAGCCCCTGCCAAAGCCCCTGTTTATGGGCTGCCATGGGGCAGTGCAACCAAAGAGACCACCTTGGCTGCTAGCATGGGAAGAACTCCTGGCACAAGAGGAAACACAGGCTATGAGGGGGTAGGGATGTGTCAGAGCTTGCTCCAAGCACCCAGAAGGTTCCTCTCCTGACCGCTGCAGCATTTTCCCACCAGCCCCGTGGCTTTGGAGCCAGCAGGAATTGGTTTTCCCAGATGCATTTGTCAAGGGCTCCATGGCAGCTCAATGAGAAGCGCTGCAGATCTGCCAGCATGGCCCTGGAAAGATATCTCTGAGGAAAACACTCTTTGTCCTCTCTCTTCAAGGGGCTTTCACTTTTATTCTTCCTGTACCCACACGAAGCAAAGGTCAGGCTTGTGCTGAAGAAGAAACACCTCATCCCTTCCAGGAGGCTTTCAGCCAGAGGGATGGGCTATACATCATCCTTGTTCCCACGTGCAACTGTGGGTTTTATGTTCTGGGCTGAGGAGATAAACTCCCTCCCTACTCACAGCAGAGGGCATTTGTAGCATTTATTCCCAATCCTGTCCCTCCACATACCCACCCTGGCATGACAAAGAAGAGGCTGTAATTCTCTGGGAGGCAAGTTTTATGGGAAGCAATGCATTTTTCTGTCCCAGCTGCTAAACAGTCTGTGGCTCCGCAGCTGGTACCAGGTTTGGGCAGTTTATTCTCTGGCAGACTTGCCATGATTTTCCAATTCACTTATCTAACATGGGATGATTAAGAGAAGTCTTCCCTCCTTCCTACTGTAATTCTTCCCCTCCAGCACATAACTGTTTCCCAATTTACTTTTGAACAAAGGGGGCTCTTCTGTCTCCATACAGGTCTGAATTTTATGTTTTCTTTCTGTCTTATGTGACCATGTCCTACGGAGAAAGTTCATGGTGCAGCTTTGTGTGGGTGTCCCAGTCCTGTTGAAGTTCAGTGTTCTCAAAGCTGGGAATTGGGTGATATTTAAGGTCCCTTCCAACCCAGGCCATTTTAGGATTTTATGAAACCTGGAGAATTTCTGCTGTGACCCGTAACTCTTTAAAGCCATTTAAAGCACAAGCTCTCCAGGAGAGGGGGATATGCAGCAGATGACCCCCTCCCTGAGGCACAACTCTTAGCTGTGTTGAAGATGTTTAGCCTTGGACTGAGGTAAATCAGCTCCTGAGAGTGACCTGTGCTGCCACAATGCACTGTTTTGTTTATTACAGCCCTGGGTCCCACTGGCCCCTGGGCTCTGTCACTGTCAGCACTGTTTCAGTGGGATTTATTGGCATGTTTGGCTCTTTATGGATCCTTGTGCAATCTCTGCTGCTGATCCTGGCATTTAACTGGCCATCATCATTGTCCTGACACAACTGGAATGCAGTTCAGTGGTTAACAGGTTATAGTGGAGCTCTTCGCAGGGCGAATACAGCTCTGTCCTTCCCCCTGAGAAATTACAAAGAATCTGTGACAAAATATCTGTTGTAGGGAGGTGGGGTGGGGCCCTTACAGTGACAGCATGAGAGGAAATGGCCTAGAGTTTCACCAGGGTCAGTTTAGGTTGGATATTAGGAAAACCTTTTTCATGGGAAGAGTTATCAGGCACTGGTACAGGTTGTTCAGGGCAGAGGTGGAGTCACCATCCCTGGAGGTGCTCAAGAAGTGTGTGGATGTGGCACCTGGGACACGGTCAGTGGGGAATGTGGTGCTGCGCTAATGGCTGCACTAATGTTGTCCAACCTCAATGATTCTGTGATTCTATGAAAAGGGTTTGGGTTTTTTTCCTGATGGTAGAGAAGGAATTACAGATACAGACATTGCACTGGGTTCCAGGGAAGCTGAGATTAACAAGGCAACTTTCTGCTTTTGTTTTGGAGCACAGCACAGATGCATCACGTAGGGAAATCCGGTACTTTTTATTCCCTCTCTGCATTGACTGGAGGATGCAGAGTGCAGGGATCTGGAGGGCAGGCTGTGCACACACTGCAAACTGATGTGGTAGCACAGAGCCAGGGATAAATTCCCTCCTGTACTCCAGGAATGTGATCATCTTCAACACCAGAGGTAACAGCAGCTGCACAACAACTGCGATGCACCAGCACATTCCCAGCCCAGCCCTGGTGGCTCGTGCTGCGTTCAGAAATAGCATCATCCTCTTCTGTATTTGCTGCCTGTGTTTGCGTTCGTGTTGTTCCTGCCGTGGGATGAGAACACAGCAGGAAAAGAGAACAGGGAGGGGCAGGGGTTATCACTGGCCTGGGGACAAGTGGAGGACACCAGCTGGGACTGAGAGGGAAAAAGCAAAGGCAGATCAAGATGGAGCATCTCAAACAGGGACACAAGAATATTAATGCACTTATACATGGAGAAATTCCGGTCACACAGACAAGGAATGGATTTCCCTCGACCTTCCTCAGGCTGCCTGTCCCTCTGGCAACACCTGGCAGCAGCCGTGTATCTTCAGCAATGACAGCTCCAGAGCGGTGACCACAATGACCATTCCCTGGCAGGGGCTGTTTGTCCATGAATGGATCACTGCTGGCCCAGCAGCTCCTTCACACACAGCTGGGGGATGTTGGGACAAACTGGCCGAAGCCAAAGGTTGTGGGAGGGAAATAGTATCTTAAATGGGAAACTGATGAGAGCCCTTCAGCCTATGAACCACCTGCAGCCAGGTAGCTGTGTCCCTACAAAGTGAGTGGGATGAAAGCTGGACCTCGAGCAGGGCTGGCAGCTGTCCATGCAGTGAATATCCATGACATCCTGTTATCCAGTGACTTCTCTTCAAGGCTTAGCTAATACCAGAACAATTTATCTGTGCTACATTCTGTCCTTGCCAATGCAGGGTAATCTGCCCATGTTAAAAGCATGAGAGTGGAGACAAAGTCACTTAAATCAAGGCCTTAAATCTAGAGAGAAGCCAAAGTGTGCCCCAGGTTCTCCCCAGAGAGCCCGGCCTTCCAGCAGTCCTTAATGCAGCGTCAGGCTCTTTGTGCTTGGCTCCGGGGATGCCAGTTGTACCTGTTTGTTGGATTTGTAGCTCTCCCTCCCTACTGGCCCAGGCAGGAGAATCACTTCCCATTTTTCATTAGTGCACAGTATCCTTCTCCTCTCCAAAGGCATTTCCCCAGACTGTGGCTCCCTAATCAAGGGGTTTGTGATGGGAGAGAATGGTTGGGCTGGAGCTGCAGCACCACGGAGAAAGGCTTAGTGTGTTTGTGCCACATTTACAGGCAGTTTTCCCACAGTTCAATCCCATGAGTCTTTGATTCCCAAATACAATCAAGTGTTTGGGTTTACATCCCACAAAAGGGGTGGGGAGGTGCTTTTGCCCGATTTGGGGTCATAACTGGAAAGATGACACAGGTGGCACGACGTGAGCCAGTAGAGGAATCTGTTAGACTGGAAAAAAGGGATGGGTGCTTCTGGTACTCAGAGAATGTCCAACTTCCTCTGGAATAGGAATTGCTGCATTTCCCCCAGTATCCTGCCTGCAGAGCTGAGCAGCTCATTTCTGTCAACCAGAAGTCACGACAAAACAGAGTGAGGGAGACAAAAAGAGACAACAAACCACTAGTGTAGGTTAAAGAAAAAAAAAGACGGGAAAAGCGTCTTCTGCCCTTGGTGTGCCACGATGGCTGCACCATCCACCAGGATTCAGGAAGGGATGAGATAAAGACAGCACAAGAGATGAATCCCAGGCAAGACAGGCTCTGATCATTATGGGAATTTTAACCCAGCCTGAAGCTATGCACTGCAAAAATCTGAAAGCATAACCTCTCCCTGACCTTGGAAAAGATTTTCCTTTGTTTGAAAATAATATTCAGAAAGGAAGAAAGGAGGAAACTGGTAAAATAAGCACTGTAGCCTTTAAACACAGACATTACTGAGCACAGCCCATGTAAAGCTTTCTCAATCCCTCAAGCATTTCCTTGTGAAAAACCTTCCCTGTTCCTCCATCTCAGCTGTATCTGGGAGTGGCTGACAGGGGAGCAGGGCACCAGACTGAGCACCAAGGTTTGCAGTCTTTGGAACAGGCAGAATGGAACGAAGGCCCAGGATGAGGGGCTGTGCGTTTACCTGCCTGCTTGGAATGCAGATCCATCCTCTGCATTTCTTGCCAACACCTCCAAGCTAGAAATAGAAATGTTTCCTTCACAGTTGGCATGCAAGAAGAATCCAAGTCTGGAGAGTGGGGCAATTACAAAGTTTTATGGGAAAATCTCTCCTTTGCTGGGTTGGAGCAGCAATAGCGGAGCAGCAGCAGCGATGTCAGAGCCTCACCAAGAAGAGTTGGCCCAGAGCCCACAGATCCTGCAAGGTCTGAGAGCACAAACTGAACATCAGAGATGCTCCTGTGGGAGCGGAGTGTCAGGCAGGAAGCACTTGGCCTCTGCATCCCATGGGAATGAAGCAGTTTATCTCCCACCTCCATCCTTCCCTGAGTGACGCGAGGTGCCCAGAGGAGCTGTGCCCCGGGGGTTTCTTTGCAGTTCAAACCTGGGGCAGGTCCCTGCAGCGTCCCAGCCTGGGGAGCTTCATGGTGGCTGTGGATGGTACAGCTGGAGTGGCCAGAGCCCTCCTGTGTCAGTTCTGGGGACCAGTCCCAGAGACTGCTGAGTGCAGAATGAGCTTGAGAAGGTGTAAAAATCCCACCCCTGGCACTGGTCATAGCCAGATTTTGGATCAGGGGGAGTTCCCGACAGGCTTGTCCAAAGAGACCTTGGCTGGGGAGGGCAAAGGGATAACAGTTACTAAAGGGAAGGGAAGGTGCAAACACACCACACTTAAACCAACTTCTGTAGTTTATTCCATGACCAATCCATTCTCTGGGATCAATTTGCCCACATCCAACTCATTAGCCCAGGATCCATCTGACTTGCCACCAACGCCATCCTTCCAGGTGAGCTGACGGATGGGCCATGATGTTCCTGAGACCACACTCAGCAATGACAGCTCCTGAGACTCTGACAGCATTCCCTCCTCCTCCAGCCTTTTCAACATCTGGATTGCTAATCCCCAGCAGAGAAGGATTCCTGGGGGCTCTGGGCCTATTTGGGAATCTTTCACCCTCCTTGGGACCTCTGCCACAGAAGGACCAGCTGGACGATGTCAGCAGCCTGCCACGAAGAACAGGGAGGCAGTTTCCATCCTCCGGAGCTGATGAGCTATAGGAAAACCTCGACACCTTTTCAGCCCTGTTTCAATTGCCCTCAAACTCTGATGATGCAAGAGAGTTCTCCCTGCTCTCCCACTCCCTGACACCACAGTGACCACAACACAGGCCCTGGGAACTGTGCAAGGGCTGTCACACTTGGGCTTTCCCAGCCTTTTGGAAGGAACTGCACCCATTGTGGTTGTTCAGAGGAGACAGGGGGACTCTGAGCTGGCAGGACCTTCTCACTGAAGGAACCCAGTTTGGACTGTCCTTGTTGTAGCACACACTGTTAGAGTGTCGCTACCTCGTCCTGTTCGTTTGGGGCAAGGAATTGATTGGGAATAAGTTTTATCCCTTTGGGGTTTCCAGGAGGAGAGTCCCCTTCTTTCTGCATGTGCTGGTGAGGAGTCCCCTCTCCTCAGTTCCATTCATGAGCAGGGTGACCATCTGTGAAATGCCCGTGTACAGCCAGACTTGCTCTTTTTTAACAGGTCCTTTTGCTCCCGGCAGGAACACCCAAACACCCCCTGAGCAAATGTCAGAGGCAGGAGGCAGCCACGCTCTGCTCTTCCTCCGGGAGGCTCAGCCCTCCTGTCACTGTGGTCCTGCTGCCCACTGAGGAACTGAGCAGCGTGTGTGGTAACGTGTGTTCCAGGAAGAGTCAGGTCCTGCTGTGTTTGCCACTCTCCCAGTGACATCTCAGGGATGTGGCACAGTCTGTCCCCCAGCTGTTAGCCCAGAACCCCGGGATGGTGTCAAAGCACCAACAGGATCAACCTGAACCTTTCGAATGTGGTTTGCTGTGGAGGGAAAGGGGGAGGTGAGGTAGAAGAGATGGAAGGGAAGAGTGCAAAGCTCTTTATGCAAAAGGGAGAGGAGATCATGACCCTTTAACTTGGATACCCCTCCCCAAGCCAGGCAGATCGGGATGTTGGCATGGGAGGAGCAAGGATTCTGTCAGTGTCATGTGTTTCCTTTCTCCACAGCTGCCACTGGATGGGAGTAACATGAAGCCCCAAACACCACAGGTGTGTGGTGTGGCCATGCAGGGAGGAAGAGAAGCCTTGAACCCGATACTTGTCACCACCCCAAGCTCGGACCAGCCATCCCAGAGAGGGATGTCACTGTGGGTGTCTCCAGCGTAGGCATTGCCCAGGAGGTGCCACCTGCTCAGGCACTGCTGTGAGAAGAGGACAGTGGTTCAGGAGTGACTGCAGGAGGAGCAGAGCACCACTGCACTGAATCCCTCAGGCTCTTGTGAAGAACCAGTTCACAGCCTGTGCTTTGAGGAGAGATCATTAGACCCAAGTTTGGATTTCAGACAGCCTTTGGATGTCATCTTTTCCTGTTCCCTGAAAGAGCTGTCATCTCTAGGTTAAGAAATAACCAAAAAATACATCAAGAGCAAGGCCTCATCCACCAGCTCCCAGAAGATCCAACTGCTGCATGACAGCCTCACATCATCACTGGAAAACTTCTCCCAAACATGGCTCCTCTGCATCATTTGTTTCTGGCCCAGGTGGGCACCAAAGTGCAGGCACTGAAATGCTCCTGAATGCATCCCTTGGTTCCTTATTCCCGTGGTTGTGGTGGGATCTCTTGTTGTATGTGGGTTGATGTGAAGGTGCAGTGTGAGGTGCACTCAGGTGCAGTGTGAGGAGGAGAAGCTGCTCTCCCACGAGACATCTCCTTTGTGGCTCTAGGTGGGGATGTCTGGCTGATGGCTGCAAGATTTGGGTGATGGTTGCAGGCAGTTCTTGCTCAGGACAGCTCAGTGTCCCCTCACTCTGTAGCACCACATTCCTGTCTGGGCTGAGCAGAATTAGGGAACTGACGGACAGGGGAAGGTGGCTGAGCCTCCTCTGGAGAGGGGTCAGGGTGGCATCTGCTCCCAGTCCTGCTCTGACACTGGTGGGATGTGCTGAAAGGGAGAGATTTGGATTCCCCCACTTCGGTACAGAATGGGCTGGAAACAGAGTATTTATCCAGGTGTTTCACAGTGATACTGGCAGTGAATGAACACTGATGACAACTGCAAGGACTTCACTAAAAACTCTCCTGGGAGCACAGTGCCTTTTCAGGTCCAGGAGTCTGCCCTTCCTGAGTCTTTGGGAATGTCCCTCCAACTGCCAGATGCAGAACCTCAGGACAGGCACCAGAATGGGGTGGGGAAATGAGGACGTGTTATTACCAGGTAATATTTTAGGAAGCTGTGGAAATCAGGAGTAAGGTTCAGTTGCCCCATGATCATGGAATCATGGAATGGCTGGAAAGGATGTTAAAAACCATCCAGTGCCACATCTGTCATGGGCAGGGACACCTCCCACTGTCCCAGGCTGCTCCCAGCCCTGTCCAGCCTGGCCTGGGGCACTGCCAGGGATCCAGGGGCAGCCACAGCTGCTCTGGGCACCCTGGGCCAGGGCCTCCCCACCCTCACAGCCAGGAATTCCTTCCCAGTATTTAATAATTCTGCTGCAGAGAACAGACATTTCCCAGCCTGTGTCAGTGCAGGATTGGAGGAGCCCCTGAAGCCCATCACAACCACCCCAGAAGATGCAGATCTCAGGGGACTGTTTTCCTTCTGGAGTTACTTCTTACGGATCCAACCAGTCAGGCCAACCATCTCATGGACCCAGGCCAAGGACTACACTTGCCAGAAGGTGCTGCAGAGATTTCATATTCCCAGAGAAGGAGAGGCATCATCCAAGTGTTCTGTGCCTGGGTTTAGAAGAGAAAGATTGAAATGAATCTACACAGAAAATGAATCTGCTTTACATCCTGATTATTTTAGAACTACATCAAGCTCCTGACAGAAAAGATGTCCTGCCATGGCTAATCCTGTCTTTCGATTAGCTGGACCAGAGCCGGGAGTTGAGCCAAAAAGAGCCATAAAATCCTGCTAGCACGTGCTGGCTCACAGTTTGGGAACGCCACACGCAGCTGTGCTTGGTGGGATGCTGGGCTGTCCCTGAGCCGATGGAATGCACTGCCCCATCCCGGTTCCTTGGCAGGCTTCCCCGGGGAGGAGGTCAACAGGGTAACAGGGCCCATTAGCTGAGTTTGGAGGCTGCCCTGCTAAACCACGCTTGGATGGGGCTTGAGGCAGTAAAGCTCCCAGGAGGGAGCAGACGGAGTGGGAATATCCCACGGCACCACCAAACCCTGCCCACATCCCCGTGCCAGGGACAGCACGGGACAGGCAAAGCTCGGGAATTAACATTCCACAGGGAAAGCCAGCGGGCCTGGGACTTGGAGCTTCTCGTGTGCCAGCAGAGAAATCTGGGTGGGGCTGTCTGTGCTCGGGGGCTGCCACCCTGCACAGCTCTCCTCGGCAAAGGCCTCGGCTCCACCTGCTGAGCTGGCTCAGGGTTTTCCAGCTCAATTAGCTTTTGTCTGGTTTATTGGGATTTGGGGATAAAGTACAGAGTCTTGTTACTGTAGAAAGTAAGTTTAGGAGGAAGAATATTCTGTTTGCCATTGCTACAGCAAAGCCTGGATGGTTTTGGTTTACTCTGATGTCAAATAAGCTTTTTCGGGTTTTTTTTTATAACCTCCTGTTTTATTATATGCAAACCCCTACTCAGAATAAATCACCTCAAACCAAAATATTCCATCTCAGAGAATTCCCTCTCCACATCCCCATTTTTGTTTCTCTCCACATCCCCATTTTTTTGCTGTTTTTGTTTTATTTTTATTTCCATTTGGTTTTACTTTGTTCTACAAAGAGCGACTGGCAAAAAGCTGCGGTTTTCAGATGGGGTTGTAAGGATTTTTTTAAGCTCATCCCTGGCAGTTCTATGCAGGCTCAGGGAACCCAACCCCAGTTCATCTATTCCTCCTTTCCCAGGGGCTGAAATTCCCTTTCCCTTCACACCTGCACTGAGCTGAGCAAAGGAGCAATTGGATGGTTGACGGTGACTAAAGGAAATGAGGAAAAAAACATGATCCTCATATCATTAATGAATTGAAAAAATATTTTAAATACCCCTTAGAGATGAACTGGATAAATCTCTTACAATTCTGGTATTTCTTGAGCAATTTTCAGCTAATAAGTCCAATTGAAGGAGGTTTTGAAATGAAACATCCCTTCAAATGAAAAATAATCAGCACTTGTTTGTTCTTGAAGCGCCAGATTGACACAAACACTAAAAACCCCTAAAATGTTTATGTTCTTATTTTTTCCAATTAACAGCTTGAATTTACAGCATGTATTAGTACCAAAGTAATTCAGTTTTTTACACTGGAAAAATTGATTCCACCTCCCTTTCTCCAGACTGACAGAGCTTTACCTTATCCTTGTTACAGTCTTATTCTGCTGCCAGATTTCAAACAAATCACAGACTTAGTGTTAAAAAGTAATCAAAAGGAAGGAGCACCCAATAAAGCTGTTTGCTCTGATGAAGTGAGGCAGTTGCTTTGCACATGAAAGTCAGCATTTTGAGTAAACTTGAAAATAGCCTTTTTTCCTGAGTCTTGCCTCTAAATCAATATTTCAGCCGAGGCTGTGTCTCAGATGCTGAGCAGCACGTGTGGCACTGGCTGCCACAACCTCTCCAATGGCCCCTTCTCCACCCTCCCTTGAGTGCATGGGAGCTACAGAAATTCAGAGGTGTTTGGAAAGCAGCGCCCTGCATCCCCCTAATCCCATCCTTCATTAAAAACTTCTGTGGTGGGGAAGTTCAAGATGACAGCACTGAAGGGATGGAATTGAGGGGTAGCACAGGGAGGCTCTTTTAGGACATTCCCAGCTGGGGAACTCTGTGCCAGATACCACAGAGAGTATCACGGGACCAGTTTAGGCTCTGAACTTCTGGATATCTAAAATTAAGCAAGAAACCCCACCCTCAGCTCCTCTGCTGCCATCCTTTTGCTGGAGATAATGGCAATGCTCTGTTTTTCAGTGAGGTTGTAAAGATTAATGCAGTCTTCAAGTGTGGGGGAGAGAACAGAGCAGAGAAAGGCAGAACGAGTTCTCCTGGTGCATGGGGGACAAGAGGAGGAATACCAGGTTTAAGTTGTAGGAAGAAAGATTGAGATTTGATGTGGAAAAGCACCTAGCAAAGTTTGACAGACAATTTGAGCCAGAGGAAGCAACATACAGACCATGGGATCCTCCTCCAGCACAGGCCCCTGCTCACTCCATACACACTACACGGGGCACATCTGTGGGGTACCACAGCTCCCCGGGAGCAGCAGAACTCACACCTCCCTGGGAGCAGCATAGGACACCTTCCCAGGAGCAGGAGAACTCACACCTCCCTGGGAGCAGGGTAGGACACCTTCCCAGGAGCAGCAGAACTCACACCTCCCTGGGAGCAGGATAGGACACCTTCCCAGGAGCAGCAGAACTCACACCTCCCTGGGAGCAGGGTAGGACACCTTCCCAGGAGCAGGAGAACTAACACCTCCCTGGGAGCAGGATAGGACACCTTCCCAGGAGCAGCAGAACTCACACCTCCCTGGGAGCAGCATAGAACACCTTCCCAGGAGCAGCAGAACTCACACCTCCCTGGGAGTGAGGATTTCTGGAGCACTTCGAGCTGTGCCAGACTCCAGCATCTGGCTGAATGTTCTGCTCTGGCAAATGACAGAGCTGTTTCCACCTCTGGAGGTGAACAGGAGCTGCTATGCCTGAGAGGGACCTGTGTTGTCACCCAGGTGACACTTGCAACCAGGAGGTGCTGAGTTAAGCAAGTGATGGCTCTGACAGGTGTGGAGCAGTCCAGCCCTGAATGAGTTAAATGTTTCCTGCTGAAATCCTGGGCTGCTATATTTTATTTCTGCTTCCCTCCCGTGGAAAACCTGCTTCTGAAATAATTTACTGGACATTGACAGAATGTTTCTTTTCCTCCTTAATATGAAAAAATTTGGGAGGTAAGAATTAATCTCACGTGTAAGTCACAAGTTTGGCACGGAAGCCATCCAGCTAAGTTTGGGCTCAAAGTGCCTTTCTCAGCTTTAGTCCTTGAGCTGGAAACCACAGTGCAGGCAGCAGTGCCAGTCTGAAGCACACGCAGAGGAAATCTCTCCAGGTCTGATCCCTTTTCCTCACTGCAGCAGGAACAGGCAGAGACAGCCTGGGCTGGTGCCTTTGGAAAGCTTGAAAGAGCTTGAAAGACTGTTCAAGGAACTGACAAACCTGGTAGCTCAGAGCTCTAAGCTTGTGGCCTTTGATGACTTTGCTCAGTCATCTCGGTGTGAAGGCTCTGCCAGGTACTGAGGTGCTCAGAGAACCCAAGCTTTGAAAAACCACCAAGCCCCAGCACAGGCAGGAGCTCCAGGGGTGCAGAGGAGCTGCCTCTGCCCCATTCCCAGCGCCACCTCCTCAGTTGTGGGAGCCCCAGCCCACAGCAGGGCTGGAGCTTTTGCAGCCTTTAATGGATCGAACCCCTCAAAGCAGCCGCTCCCACGGCAGCAGAGCACGGACACCCCTCAGGGCTGGGCTGGGCAGACCAGGAGAGGCCATTCCTGCAGCGGGCTCACCCCAGCCCCTCAGCCCAGCAGGAGCAGCCTTCGGCCGGCAGGACGGTGCTGCAGGCAGGACGGTGCTGCTGGCAGACCCAGGTGCAGGCAGGCCCAGCTGCAGGCAGGCCCAGGTGCAGGCAGGCCCAGGTGCAGGCAGACCCAGGTGCAGGCAGGCCCAGCTGCAGCCGCGGTGCGGAGCAGCCCGCAGCACATCTCCGCGGGCACAGGGAGCTGCGGCTCGCTGCGGCCCGAGGGCAGCGCGGGGTTTAACCCAGGGGTTTCTGAGCTGGCGGCTGTAGCCTGAGGGCTCAGGGGTTTTGGGGTCGGTGCAGCACGAGCCTGTCTGGGTGCAGGCAGAGGTGTTTGGCTCTGCAGCGAAGGAGGATCCTCCCTCCCTGGGTGCAGCCGGCCCTCCGTGCGTTGCCTGCGGTTTAGAGGGCACGGGGTTACACTGGTGCCACACCCTGAGCACACACGGAGTGCTCCCAGCCCCGCTCCGGGCCTGCCCTGCAGGGTGCGGTCCCACTCACACTCCTGGCGTGTCCAACCCCAGCTGGGATTTTGGCAGCTCTGTGCTGGGAGCAGGGGTTGTACAGGAGACTTTGCCTAAATAACCATTGGGCCTGCCGGAATCAGGGAAGAGACAGAAAGAAAGGAGAGAATCCCATCCCTTTTGAGAGAGGGGAGGAAGAATAGGGGTGTTTTCCCCTTCGTGAAGAGCCGTTCCTCAGCAGGACTCTGACAGCAGCCCCTTGGTGGCAGGATGGGGGTGCCTGGTTTGTCTGGTCGGGACCTTGATCCTGTCCCTTCCCAGTGTCCCTGAGCCACAGGATGTCACCACAGACCATCCAGAGGCAGGACAGAGACCCCAAAGCCCCTGAAAACACGAGCTGGGGAAGATTCTCCCCCTAAACTGTCCACTCTAATCCAGGCTCAGCTTCCAGAAGCATTGCCCAGGGCAGGTCTCAGCTTTGGCTCCTCCACAGAAATGCAATTTGCTCCTCACAGATACATCCTGTCAGCCAAGCCGCTTGCCTCTAGGGTTATTCACGGCAGAGACAGAAAGACCTTCTCATTCCCAAGGGAAGCAAAAGGAAATACTTTAATTATCAGCCAAGTCCAACAAAGCAAATACATCCAGGTTAATGAGCATCCCAGTGGCACACACCTTATCTAAGCAGGTAGATACTTCCTCCTTAATTGAAAAGAAAAGCTGTTCACTAGGTAGAAGTTATTTTAGGGACTTTCTTTATGCAATTTAACTGCTAATGAGGCTGCTTAGTCCTCCCTACTTTTCTTGCAGTATCTTCCCAGTGAGGCACCCCTGTGTTCCCAGGGACCAGTAGACAAACAGGGGTAAGTTTCATTCCTTGGAGGCAGCTGATGGAATTTGGGAGGCTCAAGGCTGGCAGGGAGGGGGTGGCAGGACCCTTTCCCTCTGGAGATCAGGACTCCAGCTGCAGGCTCTGATTTCTCTGCTCTCTCTTGTATCCATGAATCCAGGTAGATCTGCTTGTGGCTAAACTCGTCCTTGGGGTGAACGTCATTTTTTCCAGTGCCAGCTGAGTCTATTTAACACGCAGGCATTGTAGGTGCCTGTAACCATTCCTTGGGAGCCTCCCTCCCACCTGAACTGCTGGGCAGTACCTGCTTCTCTTTAATGCAGTGCTAAAGGAGATGGATACTGGGGCAGGGCCCTCCGCTCTCTAATCCCTTAAATGCTGTGAGCCATGGAGCATTCCTGCCTTTCCAGAGTGAAAACAAACCAAAAAATAATTTCCTTTAGCCTAAAAGTCAGAACCAGGATTTCCAGCCTAGGTGAAACCAGGAATTTTCTACTCCCCCTGCAATGAGGCTCCTGCTTTATCCAGAGGAGGGTCCTGGTTGGGTTTGGGGTTCAGCAGGAACCTTGCAGTGTAATTTTCTTATTCTGTGCTGAGGCTCCTGTGGATGTGACTGGGCTTGCAAGTGCTCGAACTCTTCAGGGAAATTGCTTGTCATCCTTGGCTGCTTTACAGCTGTAAACATCACAAAGACAAAGGCGTTGGCGTGCTGTACTCAGATTGTACCTGCTCCTGCTCATAGTTAACAGGAGATGGACTGTAGAAAAATAACAGCTGAATTCATTGTTTTCCTCTTCTTTTTGCCCCCGACTGGCAGTGAAATCTTTGCTATCTCCCATACCCACTGCTTTTATTATTTTATCAATGCTCAGCACTGCCACAAAAGTGATGGAAACACGGGATGGGCTTTATGAGCCACCACCAGGCATGGCTACAGATCTAATTATAGATTCCTGAAATTTGCATTAAAGTGTTTGGAAGCCCTGTGGAAGGGCAGAACATGGCTGTACTAAATAGGAACCACAGGAGCCTCTTGCCCTATGTTTTGCAGCTGAAGTAGAGAAGGCAAGAAAAAGATGGGGATTAATTAACTGGTACCAATTATGTGGTGCAGGAGGAGAATGGAGACAAGGGGATTTCAGGCAGAGTCTGCCCCATGGATCTGTGGTGCAACCAAGAGGAGAGCCTGGCTGCAAGGAAAATGGGTTCATCTGTCTGGTCACTTGATGCCATGCTCTTCCCACTGCCCAGAAGGCCTAGAGAAGGAATTTAAATAAATATGGAATCTCACAATGGTTTGTATGGGAAGGGACCTCAAAGCCCACCCAGTGCCACCCCTGCCATGGCAGGGACACCTCCCACTGTCCCAGGCTGCTCCCAGCCCCAGTGTCCAGCCTGGCCTGGGACACTGCCAGGGATCCAGGGGCAGCCACAGCTGCTCTGGGCACCCTGGGCCAGGGCCTCCCCTCCCTCACCATATTCCCAATATCCCATCTAACCCTGTGCTCTGGCAGTCTGAAGCCACCACTCCTCCGTGCTGCCTGGCTCTCTCCAAAATCTGAGGAAAACCTGTGCACAGGTTCCAGAGCTCAGGGATATGTGGAAACAGGGAAACGCACCTGAGAAAAGTGACAGCAGAGGCACAGAAGGACAGAGAAGGGACAGAGGAGCCAGAAGCAGCTGCTGAGGGAGTCCCTCTGCTAAATATCAGCAGATAATCAGCACATCTAATCATGTGTGATGGGCTCCATCTCCTCGGCTCTTCAGAGCCAGCAAATCTCTGCACTGCTATTGATTTTCTGTCTGGCCCCTCAGGGATGGTGCTCACTGAAGATAAGGGCTTCCCCTCGGGCTGCAGCTGAAGGAGGCAGGGAAGGCTCTCACTGCTGGAGCAGAAGCTCCTCCTGCTTAGAGCTTGCTGCAGAAACAGGAATCGTGTGCAAAAACCTGCTTGTCTGGGGAGTTTGTGTCTGCCCAGCAATGCAGCAGGAAAGATTGATCCTGCCCTGAGCATCTTGTCACAGGGACTGATGGCCCAGGGACTTGGGAGTCAGCTGGCTTGGGGTTGCAGGTGCCATTACTACATGCTGGATGTCACAGTTCACTCGGGCTAAATAAAAAGTCACTCTGATTCAAAAACAAGAAAGGGTCTGTTTCTTATTTAGAGAGAAAAAAATTGTTTGTTTCAATTTAATGGAAATCCTCCATGTCTTTATGATGTAAAAAAAAAGTTGACATTTTTCTAATGGGAAAAAACTTGTTGTCAAAAGAATTGCACTCATTTTAGTTCACTTCAACAACTCCTTGTGAGTTTGTTTTATACTTGACAGGAGCAGGAGACCGAGGCACCAGCAGTACTGGGCCACTGCCCTTGCCTGTCCCCTTCCCTGTCTTGGCTCTGCCCTGCTGGGGCAGGAATCTGGCTGTCTGGAGTCAGGAGACAAATCCCTGTCAGACTCCCAGGTTCATCCCCAGAGCTGTTCACACCACAGGATTTGGAGCCTCTCTCCTCAGGTATCACTTCATGTAGTCCATGAACCAGCTTTGAGCAGGTTAATAGCCAAAATTGGGTTTGCTGCCTTTATTCCTGCCAAGAGGCCTGGAGTCACCTCACCAAAGCTGGCAGCTGGGAGGGAGAGCTCAGTGGGTGTTAACAGCTGCAGGGGGATTTTCCACCCCAGATGCTGCCTGGGGGGCTCTGGAATGGGAAGACTTAGGAAAGGTGTCAGGAACAGCACACACCTGCCATCCCAGAGCTGAAGGGTGGAGAGAGTCAATCCCATGAGGAGCGGCTGGGGGAGCTGGGGAAGGGGCTCAGCCTGGAGAAAAGGAGGCTCAGGGGGCCCTGGTGGCTCTGCACAAGTCCCTGACAGGAGGGGGCTCAGGGGGGGTCGGGCTCTGCTCCCAGGGAACAGGGACAGGAGCAGAGGGAACGGCCTCGGGCTGGGCCAGGGCAGGCTCAGGGTGGACAGCAGCAGGAATTTCCCATGGAAAGGGGGGTCAGGCCTTGGCAGGGGCTGCCCAGGGAGGTTTGGAGTGCCCATCCCTGGAGGTGCCCAAGGAACACCAGGACATGGCACTCAGACCTCTGGGCTTGGAAACAAGGTGCGGATCGGGCACAGGTTGGACTCCCATTGTTTGGAGCTCTTTTCCAGCTTGATGATCCTGGGATTCTGGGATTCCCTGATCCAAATCACTCCCTTGTGTACCACAGAAATGCCCTGCTGTGGGATGTTTGTTCTGGGATACAAACCACCTCCCCGGGATATTTGGAGAGGGAAGAGGCAATGCCCTCTGTCTCCTCAAGCAAATTGTGAGAGAGCATCTGGAAAAACTGTGGGATTGGTAGAAATCACCTTCTCTTTAATCTTTCATGAGCAAACACAGGGATGCCTTGGGGAGGTGCATATTAATGACATATTAAAGCAATATAAAATGGGTCGTCCAACAGGTACTGCACCCCTGGGCTCCCTAGGATTCACTTTACCAGAAGTTATTTACAGCAGTGTCTTGTCCTATTATGCAAACAGCCTTTTTGTCCCCATTTTGGCACGCGCAACGTTCCCGTGCTTGGCAGGAAGGCTGCCCTATGCTGAAAGAGTCAGCTAAAACATTGGGGGATATTCCTTGGCTATTTAAGTGGAAAAACTCCTCAGTCGTATTGCTTTTCTAACAGCCCAAATGCATTTTCTCTTGCATGGTTGAAAGCACAAATTGTGTTTAATCCTACCCCCACAGTTCCTCTTATCTCTATGTCCCAAGGTTGCACTCATCCTTTTGAATTCAGCTCCTTTTGGATTAGTGACTTGTTTGTGGATCCTCTCCTGAAGTACTTGGGTGTATTTGCTAAATAATCTGGACAAGCTTCAGCCCTGGCAGGGAGTTATCGGCTCCCCAGCTGCCTTTGCCAGGAAAGGGGCTGGGAATGTACACTCCGGATTATATGGCTGCCAGCTCCACTGATTTCATTATGAATCTTGCAAAACTTGGTGTTTTCCTAAAAGCCTCAGCTCCTCAGCTGAAATGTGAACCTGCCCACTGATGTCATTACAAAGCTCTGTGCTCTGAGCTGCAAAGGAGGGGCTGCAAGGGGGACTGCAAAGGCTGAAAATCCAGGCAGAAAATGAAAAGGACTCGTGGTCATTGAAATCTCCTTGCTTTAAAGGCAAATCTCATTATTTTGTGGATAACTGGCTGGCTTGGTTGGACTTGTGGAGGGTCAGAGAACTGAGCCCCTCCCCAGGCAGGCACAGACACAGACCCAAGTATGGACCAGCAAAGCCTGAGTGTGTTGAGCTGTCGCCAGGAGAGAGGGGTAGGGCTCATGTGCTGCTTTTCCACAAACCCCTTGGAGCTGCCAAGTCCTCTGCTGCTCCTCCAGCCCCTGCTTGGGCTCTGCCCACCCTCTGCTCCCTCCTTGAGCTCTGCGTCGCTCAGATCCATTCTCTGAGCAAGATCTTCCTTGCAGGGTCTGGTTCCAGGTGTCTGAACCTTTAAATGAGACAAAACTCCATGTTCATCCCTGGAAATCCTGGTGTCTTGGGGTTCTCTTTCCCTCTGTCCCCAACATGTGGAGAGCCAGACAGAGCAAGTATTTGACAAAATACAATGTGAACACCTGCAAAGCCAGTGCCCAGCCTGTGCCAGGTGCCGCAGCCCTGGCTAAACCAGCTTGGTGTGCTTAGAGAAAGCCTGAGGGTGTGTGAGAAGATGGGTGGAGAAGTAACAACTGGTGCTTTAATGCCAGCTGGTAATCACAGGATGTCTTATGGATGAGCCTTGGAAGTGCCCTGCACTTCCCAGTGCCGCTTCCCGGCTCCTTGGCGGGAGCTCAGCAAGAGAGAGTGTCCAGGCAGGGTGGTTGTGGTGTGTCACATCCATCACTGCTCAGTCAGGAGGGATTGTGGAGATGCCAACAAGAGGTTTTGTCTGTGAAACTGTTTGGATTGATATGAAGCACTGGGATTTGTGCTTCCAGAGTGCAGGAGTGCCTGGAAATGGTTGTTATGGCAAACAAGGCAGGCAGCAGTGCCTGGCAGAGGGAGAGAGTGATGGGAAGAAAGTGGTTCCCTTCCTGATGCTGAATTCAGTGTGGTCAGGGGCTGGGAGAGGCAGGAGTGCTGCCTGTCCAGACTGCATCCCAGACTGGATACAGGTATTCTCTGGCAGGTTTTCACCCCAAATGGGTGCAAAGATGCACCTCGACCAGACCCCAAAGTCCTTCAGGCTTTGCCAAGTTACTCTGTGGTGAAGGAACCTGAGCTGCCCCATGGATGCAGGACTGGCCAGGATGAAGGACCTCCAGGCTGTGGTCTCAACAAGCACTGGAGGACTCTGGAAATAGCTCCTGGGTTTTGTCTCCTGAGAGCTGGGCCTCTTCATGGTCTGGGTTGTGTCCCAGCTTTTTCACTTGAGTTGCTGCTTTAACCTGTAACAAAACCTCTGCCGAGCCAGAGCGAGGGAGAGCCTGGATGTGGTGGGACAATAAGCAAACAGCCCATCCAAAGGGGGAGCCCTCCAAAGGAGGAGAGCACTGAGCCTCTTCCACTGCAGGAAGGAGCAGATATTTTTAAAAGCAGCTGTGTTTCCATAGAAACCCTGGGAAAGGGTCCTGCAGTCCTGTGAGGGGAGGGTGGTTTTCATCCAGTCCAAACAGCTGCCAAGAAGTTCAGTTCTGAAGGAGATGCAAAACCCCTGTCCCACAGAAGAGCTGAAGAGGAAGTTACTTTTCTTTTCTTTTATCAAAGCTTTTCCAGCTGTATTTCAGCAGCTGCCTTTCCCCTCCGTGTTCCAGGTGATGCTGTGCCTTGCATGGTGCTCATGGCCTGGTTTTTGGGCAGAAATGAGCTCGGTGTCCGTGGAGAACCAACTCCAGCCTCCCCTGCTCCTCCTCTGGCCAAAATTGGTTTATAGCCTGGGTGTGGGTTAGGACTGGGATATATTCTACAGCTGCTGGGTTTATTATTATGGGTCTGCAAACATGTGCAGCAGCCTGGGGAAACTTCTGCTCTGCCTTGGTCTCACCATAAACCCAGGGGACTTTCTGAAAATTAAGAAGACACAATTTAACACCCCCCACCCCGTTCCTTCCACATGTTCAGCGCTGTGAAGAACAGTGATCGGGGCGAGGGATTGGACGTGCAGCATTCCTCAGGGTGAGATAATTCCCAGCTTCCTAGAAATGCTTCAGCTGAAGCTCAGACAGTGAAGGACCTGCCTCTAGACAAACAGTGGTGGACTGGGGACAGTGGGCAAAAGTCTTATTTCTTCTCGAATCAGATGATGTCAGGCCTCTGCTCTTTGTGGGCCACAGCAAACAGTGCTGCTCTCCAGTCTGGCTGGATAACCCTTCCAGACTTAAGTGGAAAATGTCAGCTCGCCAAATCAGCAACACCATCATTGCTTGAAATGGGTCAATCCAGTTCTGCTCTCATTCTTTAGCACCCCATAGCAGGGCAGGGATGATAATGAACTGCACTGCACTTGACCTAATAATTCAATTTTCTGCCTTGGTGAAGCGTAAGAGCCATATTTTGAAAAACTCATCATAGTCAGGGTACCTTTGGCCTGGGAGTCCAGGATTAGAGACATAAACTGAAACTACCCTGAAGTGGTAAAACCACTGGCTCTCCGTGACTGGCTATAGCACAGGACTGTTCTGCACATGAGATCCTTGCTGGATGTAAAAGCAGTTTTTGCTGGAGAGATTAAATATTTTTCCCATTCAGGGCAGACAAGAACACACGAAAATTGACATTCTTGACAAAATTAAATTTCTCTTCATCCACAATGAGACTTTCTGCTTAAATCCCTGTGAAGCTTTCACTTCCAACTTGAAATGAAGAGAGAGATGGGAGGATTTGATTCACACACGGTGACACCAAGAGCACCTTGATCTGGGTCTGAAATTATATTTCATTTTCCAAATGCTTCACAGAAAAGTCCTTTCAAGTCTGAAAAGAAACATTTTGAATTAAAATGAGAGTTGTAAATATTCCATCTTGGCAGTTTCCACTTCCCCACTCTGTTTTCCATATAAATTCATGTATGGAAGGGATTTGGACTTCTGCACCCGACCCTTTCTGACCAAGTGTTTCCCTGAACTCCCCTGGATAGATAGTTTAATGCAGGTTTGCATCTCTCCTCCTTTATCCTTAGATAAATGGCATGACAGGAGGGAAAATTGCTTCCTGTCCTCCAAGAAAACCTAATGGGAGGAAAAAAATCAAACATGTTCATATCATTGCCAATAGCTGTATTAACTCCAGTTGCAGCAGTATGTTCTGGATGAAAGGGACCAGAGATAAAAGTAAGGTGAGATACTACCCACCCATCTCATGCCAGATGGGCAGGTTCTTTTTTCAGTGTGTTCTGCTGGAAGTAGTGGGCACATCTGCAGCCCAGTAGCACCACCTCAGTGAAAAGCTGGGCCCATTCCCTGGGGAGCCTGGGCAGTGCCAGCACCCTCGGGGGGAAGAGCCTTTCCCTGCTCTCCATCCCAAATCCCCCTGGACTGTAATGGGCTGTCCAAGGCAGGTGCATTTGCAGTACAGCAATTTGCACAGATTTGACACTGGCAATGGTGAATAAAAGCCTTTATACACGTGTTAACTCTGGGAGAAGAGATGACTTAAGCTCATTTGTCTCCTTCCTGAGATGAATTTTTCATTTTCTCTTCCAAGCCCATTGATGTTTGTGAAATGATTTTCTGGTGTTTGTTCAGTCAATAAAAACTGCGGCTGGATTTGGAATCAGCACAGAGACCTGCCTGGCACCAGCCCTGCACAGGGGGATGTGCACTGGGGTACCACAAAATCCCTGATTCTTATCTCATTTGGATACGCTTCGGGTATTGGCTTTTTGTGTCTGTGTCAGAGCTGGCAGTGAGGCTGGGAACGGTGGCTGATGAATTCTGCCTGTCTCCGCCTCTGGAAGCACAACAGAGGCCAGTTCTGGAGCTGTAAAGGGAATCAGCAGCAGCTTGATAAAAACCATCAAACTCCTCAGTTTAAACTCACAGCCACTAATACACACCAAACTTACATTTCACACAGTCTGACACCTCAGCCTGAGGCTCCATCGCCTCGGAGGTCTTTGGGCTGAGTAAATAATTGAATTATGGAATATCCTGGGCTGGGAGGGACCCCCAGGATCACCCAGTGCCACCCCGGCCCTGCCCAGACCCCCCAGCAGCCCCACCCTGGGCATCCCTGGCAGCGCTGCCCAAACGCCCCTGGAGCTCTGGCAGCCTCGGGGCCGGGCCCATTCCCTGGGGAGCCTGGGCAGTGCCAGCACCTCGGGGGGCAGAGCATTTCCCTGATCTCCATCCCAAATCCCCCTGGAACAGCTCCAGCCGTTCCCTGGGTCCTGTCCTTGCTCACTATGAGCAGAGATGTTGATCCAGAGAACTGAATCCAAAACTATTTTCAGATTTCAAAGTTTAGTTGCCACTTTGTAAAAAGGGGGGAAAAAGTCTCCTGTGACATCTCAAGCATCCTGTGGAACAGAGAAGTAATTTCCTTCTTCCCTGGGCACATCTCTGAACCCGAGATGATAACTCTGTTTTCCAGCAAACCTTGGACAGGACAACCTGGTCTCATGGAAGGTGTCCCTGCCCTTGGCAGGGGGTTGGAATGAGAGGATCTTTACAGTCCCTTTCAACCCAAACCATCCCATGAGTCAGTGATTCTTCAACTTTTCCTGCAAATTGAGTAAAGCAGTGATTTAGCAAATAAATAAAGCTTTCTGTTGGCTCACCCTGTCAAAGAGGGGGATGAATTAAAAGGAAAACTGTTCCTTTAAACTTTGCAGTGCTTAGAAATTGTGGGATCTGCCTCTGTGTCCTTTGAACAGGAGAGTGGAGGATGCAAGGGAGAAATCTCCTAATGAGCTGCCAAACACTGAAAGAATTAATAAGTATGGATCATTCTTATTGGCCTGACCCAGGGTGCCACTGAATTCATTGGGAGTCTCAGCACTGATTTCTAAGGATGCCAGGCTGAGGAGAAGAGGAATAGAAGAGGAATAGATTGACTTTGGGAAGTCAGTGGGGATCTATTGACTTGTGCTGCTAAAAACCTGCCCGTCCTCACTGTGTCAGAGCACGGGGCTGGGAAGGGAGCAGTCTTTAATTAGGAGTGAGGCAGGTTCAAACTCCATACTCCTATCTCCCCCTAATTAATCCCAGGATTAATTTTAAATCTTATTTTGTTCTTTCTGAAAGATTTTATTCCAGAGATGCCCTTTGCTGCATCCAAGGAGAGCTGTGCAACACTGCCTGCAAAGGGCTGCTTGGAGAAGGGGAGCAGGCAGCAAAGAGAGCTGAAATGCTCATTTTTTAAACTGCTAAATAGCTAAATAAACTTTACTGCCACTTGCCAGCCTGACAAGTGGTGTTTCAGTGTGTTTGTGGAGGGTGTTCAGGTGTTTGGGGACAGATCTGTAATTAGAAGTAAAACTTGCCATCTGGAGAGAAAATCTGCTTCCTCCTCGCCGTGGCTGAGGTCGCAGCAGCTCCACATGTGCTGCCGGAAGAGTTTGCTTGCTCAGACACCACCTGCTTGGTGATCTGTGTTTATCAGGGAGAGAGGGCTTCTTTTGATCAATCTGATCTGGTTTGGACAAGGGATTGCTTCTCCTGCAGGGAAAGTCCGGCTGACTGAAAATAGTCTGAGTCGTGGGCTCCAGGAGATACCCCAGGACAATCCTTCCCTTGCTGACTCTCCTGGTGTCACTGCCCTGAGATAATTAGTGGCTCTTTGAGTTCTTTTGTGAATTGGTGAGAAATGCAGCTTTTTGCTCCAGCAGAGTTTCCCACTGACTTGGTTGCCAGGGGAAGCTCGAAACTGAGACCCAGGAACGACGGGAAAGTTGAAGTACCAGAAAACCAGTAAGAGAAGCCAAGATTTATTCACCAGTCTGGTGTCCTGGGAACACTCCTGTTGCTTGTTCCATGCCCTGACCATCTCTTTGCCTCATGGCCCCGAGTTTTGGAAGGAGAAAGAGCTCTGCTGATCCCTCTTGGAGCACAGGGCAGGGGAGGTCCTGTTTGCTGTGACTTGCATCAGGAGATCAGACATATGCAGCTTGTCCCTCACTAAATAACAAGGAATACAGGAGCTGAGGATGTATTTTGGTCAGAAAAAGGTTTTACTGGAGAAAATAAACCCCCTTTTTAAAAGCTGTAGTGAGGAGGTTTCACACTCTGGTCTTGCAAGTGTAACAGAAGCTCTAATGGGATCTCCAGCTTCCTGCCAAGCCTCGGGGTTTGGCATCACCCCCGTCATCATTATGCAACTAATGACTGCAGCCATTAAATCATCCTGGGTGCCTTTTCCCGCTGACTACGAGGAAAAGACCTGTAATGGCTATTTTGGGGGTGCGTGTCTGTTTGTCTGGAAGGGCTTGGAGCTTAGAGGGATTAGTGTTCCCAAATAAATTACACTGGAAATATTTTAGGTGAGTGGTTTCCTTCCCTGCAGTTGTGTCCCTGTGGCATTGCTGAGGTGGCTCCCTGGTTGTCCTTGCCTGTCCTTCTCCTGCTCTTGTTGTCCTGCCTTGCCCTGCTGGAGCACAGCAGGACTTTGCTCTGAGTGTCTTCAGGAGCTACTGGAGAAGTGAGAGATCCCCTGTATCTGCAATAGGGGTGTGGCCAGCTCTCCTGACCGCCCAGGATTTCTTGCCAGAGACCCAAACACACCCAGGAATTGTCAAAGGCTCTCTGTTACCATTTAACAAAGCAATGTGTTGACAGTGCAACAAAAATTCCCATATTTTTGTCAGCTGAGTCATCCAAGTGCTTGACTCAGGGCTGGATTTCTTCTTTCCACCCTTGGGAAGCAGACGACACTCAGCATCTTTTCTTTCCCTGTTTTGATTCCAGTGGATCACCTTCCATATGAGATTTGTCCTGGAGAGGCCCTGGCGTGGCTGAAGGTCTGATTTAAGGAAGATACCCGAGCACAAGGCTCCGTGTCTGTGTTCCTCCCAGCTCTGCCCTCTGCTTTCAGGGGTTTATTCCCACAGTTTTCCCAGGGCTCTGGCCTTGGGAACACTTTGGGATGTGTTTTATCTCCTCGGGGACACAGAGCTGGAGTCAAGCATCATTCAGGCTCTGCATGGGTTTAAAACTGTTTTTTCACTCAGTGCAAGAGGCCAGAATTCAGAACTGATCCATGTATTTCCCATTCATAACCTGAATTAACTCTTTTAGATGCTGCTGCTGGAAAAAAATAACTTGTCCCATCTGCTTCCGGAATTGTTTTGGTACAGAATTATACAAAAGATAAAGAAATGCTGCTTTAAAGGGCTTTCTCACAGAAAGCTTTAGGGTTTCAAAATCACTTTGGGAGTATCTACCCTGATCTGAAGGTAATCTCATTGTTTCATCTCTACTTCTAAATATCACTCTACACATGGTCAAAAATGTATGTTTGTTCGTTATTTCTGTATTTCTGTGTTTTCCTTTGAAATGAAATGAGGTTCATTGAAATCTGGTCTCCAGTTCTGATCAATGGATGTTCAGAGAACAAGGAAAATATTATAAAGAATAAAATTCTTCAACTGCTTCCCTTGCGCCTCCAGCAATGGGGTTTGTGTTAGTGCTGGATTCTTGTCAAGGCCTCACTGGGAGACTCCTTTTCTCCCTGAGAATGCCTCTAATGGCTTTTTTAAGAAGCACCCAAATAGCCAAAAAATCATCCAGATCCTGCTGAAGCATTCCAAATGGGCTCTTTTGGAAAAGGAGACAAGGATTTATGGCTGGGGAGTACTTGTTGCACTGAGCGTGGAGAACTATGGCTCCAATAACAATGAGATTTATGGCTTCCAATCCATCAGAGCCCAAGCTGCACGAGAGCTTTTTATGACTGGAACTCTGTCAAGACAATGCAGGCACCTGGAGGTGAAGGCTCTATTTTCATGACTAAAAGTTACAATGGAACAGTTTTCGTTGTCAGGAAAGATTCCTCAATCAGCTGTAGTTTAAAGGGAAAACCAGCTCTCCCAGAGGGTTTGTGAGGAGGGAAATACAGTGAGGGCAGCAAGGCTGCAGGATGTAATGGAATCAAAGGTTGGTCTCAGTTTGTGTTTGTAAAAGGTTCTCCTTTGGGTTTGACACCTCTTTTGGTGGCTGCCAAGCAAGTGCTGGGCTGGGTCATGGAATCCTGGAATATCCTGGGCTGGGAGGGACCCAGAGGCATCATCAAGTCCAACACCTGGCCCTGCCCAGACCCCCAGCAGCCCCACCCTGGGCATCCCTGGCAGCGCTGCCCAAACGCCCCTGGAGCTCTGGCAGCCTCGGGGCCGGGCCCATTCCCTGGGGAGCCTGGGCAGTGCCAGCACCTCGGGGGGAAGAGCCTTTCCCTAAAATCCAGCCTGACCCTCCCTGGCACAGCTCCAGGTCCTGCTCATTGGGGCCCAAGGCTCACTGTGAGCATAGGAAAGCATCAAGGTGAGCCCATGTCAGGGGGTGGAACTGGAGGGTGTTTAAGATCCCTTCCAGCCCAAACCATCCTGGGATTCTGTGATATAATTTCTAATAGTAAGGAAAAGTCGATGCCCTCGAGTCCCGTTCCCGCTGGAATCCCTGTGCCTGCTGTTGTGTGTCAGGTGCCCTGCACCCCTTGCCCCTCCTGAGCTCTGGGTATCCCTGCTGGAGCTCCTGGCTGCTCTGCATTTCCAGGTCGCTGTTCCTGCCTGCAGGAGCTTCCAAGCTGGTTGTGTGCACATCTTGTCTCTTCCCTGCTCACACTCTGCTGAGGGAGAGCATCACCTTCATCCCAGCCCAAAAACACTTCCAAGAAGAGAGGTCAGCCTGCACTGCCCCAAATCCCACAGCTCCCCCTTTCCCAGGGTTTCCCAAGCCCCAGCTCAGTGTAGCTGGAAGCAGACCGTGCCCTGAGCCTCTTCCTGGCATGATCCTGCCTTGCCTTGACTCCCATGACTTTCTTTTCTTGACTCCAGGGTTCCTCTCATCTTGATGCAGACATCCAGGTCTGAAGGAGTCATTCTGGGCTTGCTTTGTGGTTCTTGAGGAGGGAGATGCTCCTAGAGGGAAATTCATCTTCCCTACCCTCCACGCGCTTCCCCAGAGAGACATCTGTCACCCTCCAGGGCTGCTCCTTCTCTCTGATAATTACAAAGGTGCCCACTCAGACCCAGATGGGTTTTGTTTGGCTCAGCCAGAGCAGATAAATGTCCCCACCTGTATAATTAACCAAAAAACCCCACCCCAGTTCTACACACGACATTGAGTAAAAGGACAGAAAATGTACAAATGAATTCCCAGAGGTGCAGTTTAAAAGTACACTCCACTCCACTTAAGTCTAAAGTTATCCTAAATAATTCCTTCTGGCAGTTTAATGGTGGGGATTTTGCTGTAATGCTTCCTCCCTGACATTTGCAATGACCCAGTTTACTGTTTTTACAAATAATAATTTGTCTTAATTTTCTCTTTGAAGTAGCAAGGAAAAGAATAAATGGGTGAAATCCAAACCTGGTAACCTTGCTGGATATTGTAGGTCAATAAATTATCTTTGTGCACAGCTTAGTGTTCCAGGTTTCCACTTGAGTGGATGAGGGCTCTTTAATGCTTGTTAAAATAGCAGAGAAGTGATTGCAGTCTGAGGATGGAAAACATTGAATAATGCAAAGATCTGTGGATTTTGTGATTTTACTTGGCCGGGGGAGAAAAATCCTTTGATTCTTTCAGAGCTGGATAATAAAAGCTTTCTTTTAAATTCAGACTCTCCATGTTTTTGAGCCAAACATGGCTCTGAAAAAGTAATAATGCATTCCTGATGAAATGTTCCAGTTGGGCTATGCCAGAGCTGGATATTTCTGACCTGCTTCTCAGTGTAAAAATCCAGCACAGGCTGAAGATTATTCCATTCTGGAGCCAGGAAACCTTGTCAGAATCACCATCTAGAGTTGCTAGTGCAGCTGAAGTTTTGGACACAGGTTCTGGATGCTCGGGTGACCAAAGCTGGTGGCCAAAGGTGATTTACTCGATAGAGAACTGATTCTAAGAAGTCCTTCAAATCGACATCCCTCAAAGCAAGATGAAGCTTCTCAAGGGAAACCCAGGAGTTTTAATGAGGCAAAAATGATCCTGGAATGAGCCTGACTTCCCTAATCGTACTATTTTATCCAGACAAATAAAAATCTTCAAGGCCACAGACAACTTTTTCAAGATATTAGAAAATTTTGGCAAGAAACTAAAGATTTTTAATGAAAACCAAGTTTGAGACTTTAAACTTCAATTTTTCTCTGCAAACTTTCTGATGAACTGGAAATCAGGTTCTCCAGGGCCCATTTCAACCCAATTTTTGGAGAGGGCCCCTCTCCAAACATCAGTTTCATTTCTTCTCTGTACAGGAGGAATGAGACTCATTTACCCAATTTCTGGGGCTCAGCTCGCACCACAGATGGCCCTCCCTGCACTCGTGCTGTCTCAGCTGCCTCCTGGAAGCCACATCTGAAATGAGGTCCATCCTTTGGAATCCCAGTGCCCTCAATCATGGTCATAGACTCACATTTTCAGCACTCAAGACTTGCACAATTTTTTCCTTTCTGATAAACAAGCATCATATTCAACTCTTCTAATATTTTATTGCCTTGTCAA
The DNA here is from genome assembly GCA_013397175.1 of Platysteira castanea. Taxonomy (NCBI): domain Eukaryota; kingdom Metazoa; phylum Chordata; class Aves; order Passeriformes; genus Platysteira; species Platysteira castanea. The sequence continues at coordinate 52,165 of VYXC01006025.1, read as the reverse complement.
CATGTGAGAAAATAATAATTACACCCTGCTCTGCAGGACTGGGAATTCTAATCAACACCAAAGCAGGATCTGTACATAATTAGAAGCTTGTTTTAGTTGCTTTTTTAGAATTTATCTTTCAAGCAATTGTCAGTGTCAGCTACATGGTTTAAACCAGCAAATGACACTTCATTGTTAGAGCTGCTCTTGCAGATAAAATCACTGTTTTCTCCAAAACATGAAGACCAAAAATTGCTGAAAAAAGTTCCCCCGATCAGTCAGAGGCAGTGTCGGGTTGTCTGAAAGCTTTTGGGGTTGGAACCCGGAGCCAGGGTTTGTCCGTACCTTGTTGCTGTGAGATTGAGGGCTCTTGCTGTCACCCCAGGTGTCAGGGAAAGGCCACTGTCACTGTTTGAGGTTTGGAGCAGGAACAGACACTGAAATCACATCCTCAGGAGTTAATCCGGGAGCCTCGGTCACAAAAGGGACATTTAGAAATGGAACTGAAGAGTCCAAAGGACTTTTATGTCACTTGAACCAGTCCAGGGTTGGAATCCAAACTCACGAGATCTTTTCACCAGTTCCCTGGTTGTGGTTAGAGTTTGTTCTTTGAACCTGTGCGTGGTTCAGGCAGTGATGGCCCCATCATTTCCCACCTCTCTGCCGCAGTTCCCCCCCCCCAGCTCCCAGCTGTGTCACACTCCGGTGTCCCGCTGGCATCAGGACAGACCAGGAGCTGCTGGAGCAGGTCCAGAGGAGGCCACGGAGCTGCTCCAAGGGCTGGAGCCCCTCTGCTCTGGAGCCAGGCTGGGAGAGCTGGGGGTGCTCAGCTGGAGAGGAGAAGCTCCAGGGAGAGCTCAGAGCCCCTTCCAGGGCCCAAAGGGGCTCCAGGAGAGCTGGTGCCAAACATTTTAGCAGGGCCTGTTGCAATAGGACAAAGAGTGATGGTTTTCAGCTGAAAGAGGGTTCATTTAGATTGGATATAAGGAAAGAAAATTTAAATCAGGGTGGGGAGGCCCTGGCCCAGGGTGCCCAGAGCAGCTGTGGCTGCCCCTGGATCCCTGGCAGTGCCCCAGGCCAGGCTGGACAGGGCTGGGAGCAGCCTGGGACAGTGGGAGATGTCCCTGCCATGGCAGGGGTGGCACTGGGTGGGCTTTGAGGTCCCTTCCGACCCAAACCAGTCTGGGATTCTCTGATCTGGTCATGTCTGATGCTGGAACACTCCTGCTCTCCTCCAGCCTTCAGGACAGGGACTCTTCCAGGAGCAGAGCTGGGCAAGCTGCCAACAATGGAACAATATTTCAGGCTGCAGGAGCTGTCTGTGCTAACAGCAAGGGGAACTCAAACCTTGGTGTGCTCCCGTGTCTGCACTGCCAGAAGGCAGCTGGTGAGCTGAAATGTCATCAGAGATCACATGTTTGGAGCTCACGGTGGGTGGAGGTGGAAGAGTGCCTGGGACAAACAATCCTGAGCAGTTTTATCCCCAGGCTGCTCAGAGGGTGCTGCCTGCAGTGTTCTGTCTGCTCGTTTCTGCCTGGGCCTCTCATTTATTCCCTCACTGACTTTCAGTCTTTAAGCTGCTGTTAATTTAAGAAGCTCCCTTGTTCACCTCTCTTACAGATTCAAGAGCTCTTCTGGCTGAGATGGACTGGGATCCCTGGAAGGGCAGTAAAATGCTGTGTATGGCAGTGTTTGACCCAGCACCTCCAATCCCTTTTCCCTGCATCTTGCTCTGCAGTTGGATCCATGGATCCAGGTCCTGCAGTGCTGCTTCTGGGACTGCACTGCCTTCATTAAGTGCACACACGTACCAAATTCTCTTCATTTTCGCCTTTTTTTTTCCCCCAAGCACCTGAGAAGTCTGGGCAAATGTGGGAAGGCAGGGAAAGATCTTTTAAATGCATTATAAATCCTATTTTAACTCAACTAATTATAGCTACAGTGTAATTAAAATATTGTGAAGGAAGAGAAAATAATCCTGCTGAACTGAAAGTGCATTAACACCTTGTATCTGCAGAGTTCTGAATCACTGCGCCTTTGTACCTGACAGCAAAATGCTCAACAGCCCCTTCTGCCAGAAACCCCAGACTTGCTGAGAACGGCCTTTCCTTCCTGCCCAGGGGCAGCCCCCATCTCTGCTCCCTGTGCCAGGGACAGGACAGGGGAACAGCTGGAGCTGTTCCAGGGGGATTTGGGATGGAGATCAGGGAAAGGTTCTTCCCCCCGAGGTGCTGGCACTGCCCAGGCTCCCCAGGGAATGGGCCCGGCCCCGAGGCTGCCAGAGCTCCAGGGGTGTTTGGGCAGCGCTGCCAGGGATGCCCAGGGTGGGGCTGCTGGGGGGTCTGGGCCGGGCCGGGGTGGCACTGGGTGATCCTGGGGGTCCCTCCCAGCTCAGGATATTCCCTGATTCCATGATCTGTTGGCTCAGTGGTCCTGGTCAGAGGTGGGAACACCTCCTTCTGCTCCTGTAAACTCCCTCCTATTCCCTTTCCTAAAGGTGAGAATAAACACATTGAAATGTTGGCAGCTACAAATCAAAATGTCACACCAGAAGAAAAATCCTTGTTACATAAAATTTCTCCTTTTCTATTGATTGGAAAGTTCCAGCAGGAGAAATGAAAAATGTTGAAGTTGATTTCATGAGCAGGGTTTTTTTCAGTTACAAGCAGCAGAACAAGCCATTGTGCCTGCAAAACAAATGCAACTATTTCCTGACCAGCTGTACCTTAGTGATTTCAAGACCAATAAATTTGCTGGTGGAAAAATATTATTACACTAAATATTCATCAGTCACAGAAAAGCACCAGATACGTCAAAGACTGGGGGCAATACATCTGAGATAAATATCCTTATACAGGTCAGTCGAACTCCTTCAGTCCCGAAGTGGGTCAGTGCCTTGCTCAGTGCCGTGGCACGTTCCTGCTGCAGAAATGCAGGCAGGAGTGGGTGCTGGATGCTTCTCCGTGGCTCTGAGTGAGGCAGGGATTACGAGGCGCAGCACAGAAATTCCAGAGGGGATTTCCGTGTCCCGTGTCCCGCTGGAGGTCAGGCAGGACGGGGATGACAATATTTCCTTCTGGCCTCACAGAAATGCATCTGTGGAAATGCAATCAGAGCTTACGGCCCATTGGATCTATGTGCTCAGGGATGATTTTTTAAGCACTAAAAATGACATTATCTGCAAGAACAAATAAGCTGTGTCTGCTGGAGTCAGCAGTCGAGCTTGGAAATGGGAAATGTATGAGGAGAAAATCCCAACCTGCTTAATTGCCTCACAAATCAAAGCTATGGGCAATAACTCCTGTTTAGGGGAAATTCAGATGAGAAATATGATTACTGCTCTCTGCAGGGGAAAGGCAGCACTTGGACAAAATGAGGGCTGATTTTTCCAAGTGATCCCAGTGCCAGGGCCTCACTTGCCAGAGCTCCTTGGGAAGGTCACAGCTTTCAGCAGTTTCGTGCAGGTCAGAGTGAACTCGAGCTGGTGCAGCTTCTCCCATGGCGTGGGTTGATGCCCTTCCATGTGCACCAGGCAAAACTCAGGGCACCCTGTGGGCCAGCCCACAGAAATTCAAATGTCTATGGGAAAAACAAAGATATAAATCTTAATTTTCTTTCCAGGAAAACAGCTTGAGATTTTATTAATGGGCCAGCTGGTGAAGTGTTTGTATATAAATAACACCTAAGTGAGCGCAGTGTTAGTGTTCACATGCATTAAACTTCCAGAATGTTCTGTGCAGAGAACCAAATTTCTTTTCAGTCGGAGAAAAAGTTTGTTTTACTTGATCTGAGCCGTGCATAAATCCAATGCCAAATGACTCTGGCAGGTTCAGCCTGTGCTGGAGTGACACGAGGGCCAAGCTGGTATCTGATGGTTGGGGCTTTCTAGAGAGGATCTTGGAAGGGATGGGAGCAATCCATGTACCAAAACCACCCAGCACAAATATAAACCTGAATATCTGGGTGCAGGGGGGTTGTGTTTCTTTGCACCAACTCTGGGGTTTGGGTTTGGCTGTTCTTTGCCTGTTCCTGTGTCCATTTGCATCCTTGTATGTCAGATCACTCCTTGCTGGAATTCCCAACGCTGCAGCCTTTGTGGTTGTGGTTCTGTGCAGCCTTGGGGCAAGCGCCAGCCCTCAGCTCCCTCTGTTCCAGCTCACGTCTCCTTTTTCCTCCCCATTCTGAGCCCCAGAGTGACTTCCCTTTTTTCTGGAGAGGGAGAGCTGCTCCTTGGGTGGCAGAAGGCCTTGCCCGGGGGCAGGGGGCTCAGCCTGAGCCATGGCCATGGCAGGGGCTCCTCCAGCCCCTCGATTCCTTACCCAGGGATCTGCGCCAGGCAGGGAGGAGCTGGGTTGGTGCAGCAGCTGGGCGGGGAGTGTGGGAGCTCAAGGAGAGGTTGCTGTGAAGGATGGGATGAAATCCCCTCAGCGTGGGGAGCACTGCAAGGGTGAAGCCACTTTCCTTCTTTTCTTGGAATTATTGGAGGGTTCAAGTGGAATTTAATTGGTGCTTTAGCCTTGAGCTGCCCTCAGCGTGGGAGCTGCAGAGCAGCCACTGAGTGCAGAGCAAGGGAGCTCCAGCTCTCACCTCCCCGGTCCTCTCCAAAGCAAACAAACAAACAAACACTCCAGGAATGAACTGCACACCCAGACTGTGAGGAGCAGTGCGGGGAGACATCGCCCAGGAGAGGGCAGGAGGAAAATGAGGACACTGAAGAAACCAGTCCAGGAAAATAATGAACTTCTCTTGTGGAGGAGGATGCAAAAGGAATCTGGGCACTAAATTCCTCCTTCTTAGAACTGTGGAATCACAGATATTTTTAGGTTGGAAAACCCTCTGAGATCATCAAGTCCAACTGTTCCTCCAGCACTGCCAAGGCCACCACTGACCGTGTCCCCAGGTGCCACATCCACGTGGATTTTAACTCCCTCCAGGGCTGGGGACTCCACGACTGACTCAACCACCACTCTCCATCATCTGCCTGGAGCAGGTGGAAAGGTCGAGCTGCAGGAGGGAATCTTGCTCTGATTCTCCACGTCAGGGCTTTCCTGCACTGTTCTGGGCCCTCCCAACACCTGAACTGCTGAGTCACGGTGGCAAGGAACAACCTCGGGCATAAGGACTCAAGGACACCCTGTGGGAGATTTAGACCTGGTCTGAAAACCGGCTTGGGTTTAGACCAGTCCCAAAGGGGTTTTCTTACAAGAATTCCTACTGCAGTTCAAGGAACAATTCCCATCCCACTGTAGAGAGAAAGAGTTAAATTGGAGTGACCTGAGCAGCTCCCTGTGACTGCCAGCAGTGCCCAAGGACAGTCTGGGACACAGCTTTGCCCGTGCCAGGCACAGGGCACTGCAGGGTGATGGAGCAACGGCATCGTGCTCCAGGCTGAGCCAAAGCAGCTCTGGGTCACTGCCAGACCTGCACTGGAAGTTCCTTTCCCCTGTGCTTTCCCTTCAGCTGAGTCCTTGCTTTGGGAGAGTTCAGCAGCAGCTGCTCTGCAGGGAGAGGACGAGCAGGCACCAGGGCAGCCCCTGTGAGTGCCATGTGCAGGATCTGGTGCCTCGTCCGTCTGTGGGGTGGAGATCAGCTCCTGTCCCTCTGTGACTCCCTGGGACATGCAGCCGTGGGAGCGCTGCGTGGGAACGGCTGTTCCAGGTAGCACGGGCTGGGCTGGGAGGGTGTCCCAGCTCCCTGCTGCCAGGATTCCAACCATCTGAGAGCAAACCAGAGCAGCTCTTCCAGCAGATGTCCACCCACTCCTTTGCTGGCTGATCTGTGTCCTGCAGGGTTGGTCCTGGCAGAGCACTCCAGGTCCTCCCAGCACAGGCACGTCCCACTGTCCCAGGGCACTCCAAGGACACTCCAGCCTGGCCTGGGGCACTGCCAGGGATCCCGGGGCAGCCACAGCTGCTCTGGGCACCCTGTGCCAGGGCCTGCCCACCCTGATAAAGGATTCTCGAGCTCATAGAGCATCTCCTGAGTAAAGTCCTGGGTGTGGATCCGTGTGTGACAGCTGCTGCAGTTGCAGAAATGAACAGAACACCTTTTCCAAACGTGTATTCCTTGCAGACAGTCCTTGAGCTTTTTCAAGTACTCCCTGTAAAAACGTGTCATGTCCAAAACACTCTGAGTCCAGTCCAGATCCACTCTGTTGATATGGGCTGTAAATGTGCCCCAACAGAAAGTGTCAAAACAAGAACCATCACAGCTGGAGGTAAAACTGTCAAAACTGACGGTTAGGAGGTTTAAAAGGTTCTGTTTCCTGTCCCACTGAGTGATTCTGCAGAAGACTCATCCCCCAGGCAAACCTGGAAATCACTGATAGTTTTCCTGGGAGAAGGGGAGAAATGGAATTGAGCTGGGAGCAGCCAGGAAAGTTTGGCATGGCTGAAACCTGGTCCTGGTCCTGCAGGGCAGGTCTGGGATCTGCACAAACAGGGAAAACCCAAGATTCCCTCTCCTCTGGCTGCATCTGTGCTATGTCCAGCAGTTCATCTTCAGGGGACAGATAGAGGTGCCAAATTCATCTCCTTGTCCTCCCCAGAGCGTGGAAAACCCAAGGAGTTCCCAGGATGATGTTTAGATGGCCCACACGGGAGGTGATGCCTCCAGGACAGGGAAACCTCATCCAGGGTTGACCAAGAGAAGTCCATTGTGCTGTGAAGCTCATCAAGAGCTCTGGATACAGTGCAGTAGTTGTGCCAAGGCAGCAATTAACTCCTGAAAAATGCATTTTGTTGGGCGCTTGTGAGGGCCCGAGGGGAACTGTGGTGCAGGAGCTCGGGGGGAATTGTTTCCATGTGTCTCAAATGGACTCTGGGAGCTGCTGGTGCTTCGAGTGTGGAGTTACCCTGGAGTTCATCCACTGCACAAATCTCCCTGGCATTTCCATCGCCATCTCCAGCAGCCTTTGCTGGCAGCAGCCCCTCTGATTCCCTCCCACTTCACTTCTAAAAACTTTGGCAGAAAACTTTATTCAAAAAAAACAACTTTGTGCAAACTAATTTGATCTTTTGCTGCCCAAGAAAACACAGTCTGGCAGGAGCATCACTGAAATAATGGATACAACCAGATCCCAAGGACTTTGGCTATTCCAGCCATGGCAGGAAATTGGAACTACATGATCTGTAAATTTGTTTCCAACCCAAACCATTCTGGGATTATGGGATTATTCAGTTTGCTCATCTGGAACCTCCTGCAGATGGAAGACAACTCAAGAAGGGATGGAAAGTGAGCTGGGAGAGCCTTTTACTATTTCTGTGTCTCCCCTTCAAGGATTGCTCACCAGAGTTGTAGGAAGGGTCCAGGGACATCCATGGAAGCTGCTGGAACAGAGGGAAATGTCTCTGTTGAGCAACAGCCTCCACACCTTGGTTTGTACCACTGCTAACTGGGATTTCCTGGAAATTCAGCCCTATTTCTCCAATCCTGCCTTCAACTTACTGAATTTCCCCTTGTGCTAGTTTGAAAGCAAACTATTGAGAGACTTCAAGTCAGAAATACAATTTAATAGGAAAAATAAAATAAATTTAATAGTACAAGAAAACAAGCCACTGACAGAGTCAGAGTACAAACCTGACCCCCTGACAGTCAGGGGGTTGGCAGCAGTCCCATCAAATGGTGGCTGCAGTCCTCCTGGAGTGATGGTTCTGTTGAGGCAGTGACTCTGTAGAAAAGGTCTGGTCTTCCTCTGAAGGTCTCGTGGCAGTGTAGAAGGGTCTGGTCTTCCTCTGGGAATCCAGTGGGAAAGCCTCTCCTGGTGTTTGAAATTTCAGCTTATATCCAGGATGGAATGCTTGGTTCCTCCCTCTGGGCAGAGCATCTCCCAATGGGATATAATCTTATCAGTCACACGGTGATGGCCCATGAACAGAAGATATCTCCCTGGAGGGAGGATGGGTCATGGGAGAGATAAAGAACTCTGCCCCACCTGGAGTTAACAGCTGGCCCATTAACAAGAGGTAACCCCATGAGTTTATCAGGGGTAAGTCATTAAGGAGATGGGGGACACTGTCCCAACCGGTTTTAACAGCTTATGAAGATGGTGAAGAGAATACAATCTTTTGGGTACATCTTACACTGTAGCCTAGGACACCCCTACATCTGAAGGAAGAGCACAAGGGCAGCTGGGTTGGGCTCCTGTACAGCACAGGGCATTTCCTGCCTGCTGTCTGGCCTTGCAGGGCAGGGAACTGTGGCCTCTGGGGGCTGCTTTTCTCCATTAACTGTCAAGAGAATCCAGATAACTCATTCAGATGGAGAGGTCAACACTGAGGACCTTCGCATTTGGACAAAGAGCATCAGCCCAGAGTGTCTGAGCACAGAGATACATCTCATCACACTTTAGGTGTCCAGAGAGGGGATGTCAACAGCTGAGCCAAGGCAGCCTTTTCCTCCCCCAGCACAGATAATTCCTTTTCCTCCCCCAGCACAGAGAATTCCTTTTCCTCCCCCAGCACAGATAATTCCAGGTCTCAGATACTGGAAAGAAGGATGACAAACCTCCCCTTTGGCTAGGAAGGGAGTCAGAGTGGCTATCCGGATGTCAGTACAGATTTTGTGGATGACTCCGGGTGGGATTGAGCTCAAGTGCCTCACACAGGCACAGAGCAAAAGCTGAGTCTGTGGTTACACATCATCATTTGTCAGAGTTCACCCTGATGGTGTAGGGAAAAATATCCCTGAGCCCAGTCCTCCTGAACGTGCTGGCTGAATTCCCAGACTCCAGCAGGAGCAGCCCCAAGCCCGTGGCCGCTGTCCTGTCACAGCAGCCCAGCAGCACTCGGCTCCCTGCAGCGGCACCGCAGCTCGGCGCTCGCCCGGAGCCCCGGCCCCGCTGGCAGGGCTGAGGGGGCAGAGGGGATGCTGGCTGTTACCTTGGCAACCATCCCCAGCCGCGAGGAACCTGAGGCTGGCGCTCTGACCCGTGGCAAAAAAGGTTTGAATATTTAATGACTTAAATAAGGGAATAATTCTCAGCTGTTGGGAAGGAGGGAGGTGTTGTAGCTCCAGAAGAATATCACTTGGAACCATAATGGGGAAACCCAGCATGGGCTGGTTCCACAGGTTTGGACTTTGGCAAAGAAGGTGCCACCAAAGCCCATTCAAGAGACTGTTAGAAAGGAATAGGGCCTGATTTTCCACTTATTTCCATTATGTTATTCCAAGTCCATGAAGAATTTCCTTCTAAAAGGAGACAATATGGTTGAGGTCACTGGCAATAACCAGGACATGGGTCAGTGGTGGCCTTAGCAGTGCTGGGAAATGACTGAACTCCAAAATCTCTGAGGGCTTTTCCAACTTTAGTGAATCTCTGATTCTACAGCTGTAAGAAGGAGGAATTTAGTGCCCAGATTCCTTTTGCATCCTCCTCCACAAGAGAAGTTCATTATTTTCCTGGACTGGTTTCTTCAGTCTCCTCGTTTTCCTCCTGCCCTCTCCTGGGCGATGTCTCCCCGCACTGCTCCTCACAGTCTGGGTGTGCAGTTCATTCCTGGAGTGTTTGTTTGTTTGTTTGTTTGTTTGTTTGTTTGCTTGCTTTGGAGAGGACCGGGGAGGTCAGAGCTGGAGCTCCCTTGCTCTGCACTCAGTGCCCAGGGAATTGCACCTGCACAGGTCTGGGCTGAAGTGTAGAACCTGAGAATGGAATCCTGGCATGGGTTGGGTTGGAAGGGCCTCAAAGCCCACCCAGTGCCACCCCTGCCATGGCAGGGACACCTCCCACTGTCCCAGGCTGCTCCCAGCCCCAGTGTCCAGCCTGGCCTGGGGCACTGCCAGGGATCCAGGGGCAGCCACAGCTGCTCTGGGCACCCGAACTGCTTGATTCTGAATGACTCCTCTCATGTTACTCACAGAGTTTTCAATTGTTGACCTCAGAGCAGTAAGAAAATGCCCACACAAGTCTCATTAGCTCATGCAATTCAGATATGGAGCTGCAGTTTAAGTTTAGCTCTGAATTGTCTGTTAGTATTTATATAACAGACAACAATCAGATAAAAATCCAGATACCTGGAAGATCCTGAGACATGAAACACCTTTGTAAAAAATGTGGAGTTCCAGTTTGGTTTTTTCAAACAGGAACTCAGACTGAGTTCAGTACAATCTTCATATTTATCCAAGGATCATAAAATTGAGATTTCTGTGCAGCAAGCAAACAAAGAATTGTGTGGGGATGGATACAAAGGCAAATATGAGCTGAAGAGAGATAAGTTAACTAAAAGCCTGGATCCTGTGTGTCTACAGAGAAAGCTGTGTTAATTGAAATGAAAACCTTCTCTGGATCATTTCTCTTCACTAAATCTCTTATTGGAAACTGGTTTTGGTCAAATATTCCTGTGCTTGTATCATCAATGTTGTAGCACAGAATCACAGAATTGCTGAATTTGGAAAAGACCTCTGAGATCAAGTTCAGCCTCTGACAAAACACCACGTGGGGCTTGAGGCCAGGAGGGGACAACAGCGTGTCCAGAACACTCAGTATTCCAGGGCCTGTGTTTTCTCTCTGCATCCAGAGAAGGGCTCACAGTGGAGTCTCCCACATCCCACAGAGCACTCCAGAGCTCAGGCTGCTCATCACCCCAGGAGAGATTGGTCTTCCCCTGTTCTTAATGAAACTCTCCAAAAGCTTCTGATTGTTCTGATGCAAAATGAAAACAAATGTGCAAACCTGCAAGAGTTTCACAATTCATTTTCTCCAGCCATGCCAGATTCCTGGAGCGTGCCCTCGATCTCCCCAGTGGGAGCTCTGGGTTTCTCACTGAGGCTCTGCTCCTTGCTCTCCTTGGATCCGTGTGTGCCCTCCCCACACTGTCCCCAGACAATGACAGTGTCCGTGCCTCTGAGCCTGTGCCTCTGAGCCAGCCCCTGCTGCTGCTGCTGCTGCTGCTGTTCCAGCCCCGCTCCGGGTGGATCAACCTTCATCCCGGGATCTTTGGGGACGGCAGCTGTGACACCCCTCCCCGAATCTCACCACCCACGTTTTTGCAGCCCTGATCCTTCAGGATATCTGGATGTGGCTTTCTGACCAAGGAAGGGTCTCCATTCTCCGTGGACACTGTTCCCTGCTGGTCCCTCCTGCCTCAGGAAAGGCTCACGTGCCCCAGCGAGCCAAGTGGTCCAAGAGCAGAGAGATCCCTCCACGTTTGCTGTTGCTACAAGAGCAGACAAAACCCCTGGTGGAAATGAAAAGCAGCGTGAGTTGGAGTTCCTGGCAGAGCTGTGCTCTTTGTCCAAGCAGTGTAGGAAGATGTGGCCAGAACAGAAATTCAGTGCATCAGTCTGGCTCCATGGTTACTAAGAAACAGAGGGATACTGCTACACTGGAGTTATTTCATTCCCAGATGAGATACGGATGCTCAAGCTGAAATATAAATTTATTTCTTTGAAATGATTCTGTTTCTCTAAGACAGGAGCCAGCACCCCAATTTAAACTGCACTGCCAGTGGATGCTCCTGGTTACTCTGCTCTCTGTTCTTCAGCAGAAGGGAATGGGCACTTTCGTGTGCTTAATTAGTTTTTCTCTTTTTTTTTGCATTAACCCATGTTGCCTTCAGCAGATCAGGTTTTATCCTCAGTAGGTAAAAATAATGAAAAGGAATTGTTTCAGATGAAGGAAAAGTTCCCATCTGTTTTTCAACTGAGCTTCAGGAAATCAGCAGGATAAGGCAGAGACAGCAACAAAGGTGAGGGTCAGGTTTGGCAAAAACACATTTATGCTTAAAAGGAGTGAGGATTTTTCCACAGAATCCCGGAATCCCTGGAAAAGAGCTCCAAGACCATCGAGTCCAACTTGTGCCCAGTCCCCACCTTGTCCCCAGCCCAGGGCACTGAGTGCCACCTCCTGGTGTTCCTTGGGCACCTCCAGGGATGGGCACTCCAAACCTCCCTGGGCAGCCCCTGCCAAGGCCTGACCCCCCTTTCCATGGGAAATTCCTGCTGCTGTCCACCCTGAGCCTGCCCTGGCCCAGCCCGAGGCCGTTCCCTCTGCTCCTGTCCCTGTTCCCTGCCAGCAGAGCCCGACCCCCCCTGAGCCCCTCCTGTCAGGGACTTGTGCAGAGCCACCAGGGCCCCCTGAGCCTCCTTTGCTCCAGGCTCAAATTCCAGCTGCTCTGTGCTCAGTCACCTCTCCCTGCAGGGAACGCCAGACTCACAAGGCAGCCGAGGCAGAGGAGAAACACCAATGCCTCCTCCTCCTCTTCCTCCTCCTCCTCCTCCTCCCTTGATTTCCCTCACCAGCTCCTTGGGGAACATCCCCACTCTCTCAAAGCAGCCCAGGGAAGGATGGCACCAGGATGAGCAGCCAAAAGCTTCCCTGGGGTAAGGCTTTCCCACTGCAAACCCAATCCCACCCCTGCGGGCTCCTCCTGCCTCCGTGACTCATCCCTGCCCACTCTGGTTGTCATCCTGTCCTTCCTCTGTCCTCCACTGCTTCCCCCGAGCCTGGCAGGGAATTCCATCCCACTCAGCTGATTTATTCCTTCTCTGGTGGAGTGAACACCCCTTGAGTTCATTCCAGCAGCAGTGGGAACACCAAAGGGCTGCCTGGGTTCCCAGGGCCCGATGCGATGGGCACGGAGCTCGCCCACTGCTCCCTGCTGCTGCTGAGGGCAGAGCGGGGCTCGGGGGGGCTTTAGGTGCTGCATTTCAAACTTGGCTTAAAAATCTTAAATAGCACTGCCCTGGAGGAGAGCAGAGGTTTGCAAGGCCTGGCAGGAGTGTGGGAGCTGACAGTCCTGCAATACATCATACGGAAAATCATGGATAGAGATGGGAGTTGAGGTTTCATGGTGCTCCTTACATCCCTCGGGGACACTGACAGCTCCCTGCTGCTTTGTGCTCTGCTTCAGACCAACACCAGAAAGTTTGGGATCATTTCAGCTCACTGGGAATCTTGTGTTTCTAATGGAAAACGGTGGTCTTTTATTTTTCTTTTCCCTTTTAAACCTATCCAATTTATTTCCATTAAAATTATCAGTAAATTCACAGCTTGTGGGATGTTTATATTTTTGCTGCAATGTGAACTCTAACCTTTCATTCTCCTCTTGCTGCTGGTTCCCTATGACAATCTAAAAAGTTTTAGTTTTACCTTTTCTAAAGCAACTTTCATTCTGCTAAAACCTGGATGTTTTTCTTGGTGCTGGATGCTGCAAAGCCACGGTCAGCATTTATGATGTAAAGCAACAGCATGAGCTGTAAATTCTGCCATGGAATTTTCCCAATTTAAATTTAAATTTAAAGTTTCAAGTGAAACAAAAATATTTACATAGTTCACACCTGTTTCACAGAAAATGAGAAATATTGACTTCTCAAAGGTTGCTTTCATCCCAAGTTGCAGCACAGGTGAATTACTCCTGAAAATGTTATTGTTTCTGGTCATCCTTGTTACCTTCCCTTAGATAAGGAAGCCTGGAGAAGAGAAGGCTCCAGAGTGACCCAATTGCAGCTTTTCAGTGCCTGAAGGGATCTCACAGGAGAGCTGGAGAGGGACTGGGGACAAGGCCTGGAGGGACAGGACACAGGGAATGGCTTCCCACTGCCAGAGGGCAGGGCTGGATGGGATATTGGGCAGGAATTGCTCCCTGTGAGGGGCAGAGGCCCTGGCCCAGGGTGCCCAGAGCAGCTGTGGCTGCCCCTGGATCCCTGGCAGTGCCCCAGGCCAGGCTGGACACTGGGGCTGGGAGCAGCCTGGGACAGTGGGAGGTGTCCCTGCCATGGCAGGGGTGGCACTGGGTGGGCTTTGAGGTCCCTTCTGACCCAAACCATTCTGTGACAATGTCTTGGTTTGGAAGACAGGTGTCTACCAAAGGAAAGCAGGAGCCTCCCTTGGAATGGAAAATGCACCCCCCTTCCCTCCGAATTATTATAATTTTGAAATTGAGGGGCTTTCAGGCACAGATATGGGGAATAGGAATAACAGTTCTGTTACTAATATACATATATATATATATATATATAACAAAGCAATAATACAGAAACCCTGGTTTAACCTGGCAGAGTCAGGGTCTGACCTGACACCCTGCCGGGCAGGGTGGTGGTAGCAGTCCGGGCAGGTGAGAGCTGCAGTTCTCTTTGCAGTGGTTCTGTTGGAGCGGGGATCTTGTGGAAAAGGTCTGGTCCTCCTCAGAAAGTCCAGTGGTGGTTGTGGAGCTCTGGTCCTCTGGCAATCCTGTGGGAAAAAAGCTCTCCTCTGCTGCTCCAAAACCCCAGACTATATCCAGGTGGGAATGCTGGGCTCCTCCCCTTGGGCGGAGCATCTGACAATGGGATGGTGAGTGATGGGCAAGGCCTTGATGGGCCATTCACAGGAGATAGTCCAGGGGCGAGTTATCTCTGAGTCATGGGGCAAGGCCTTGGTGGGCCATGAACAGGAGATGGTCCGGAGGGAGGAGGCAGGGAACATTGCTACCCCTGGTCTCAACAGCTCATGAAGGTGGGAATAGAACACACTGTAACCCAGGACAGACAATAAACTTCCACATTTTCTCCCTTTGCATTCCCCTGGTTTCTCATTTGTTCCCTTTGTGGGATTACCTGGAACAACCCAAACAGGGGCAGCTTGCAGGGCTCAGATTTCCAGCAGCACCTTTCCCACCCTGCTCTGCCCAGGGTGGGGCCGAGGCCTCTGCAGAGTTGGAACAGAGATAATTGATTGTGTCCTTTGCTCTTTGAACACTGCAACAACTCCACAAGTCCGTGGTTCGGTAATGGATGAGGATCGGGAAGCCAACAAAGGGCTTTGCTTGTGTTGGACATGACATACAACATAGAAATATTAAAACTTGTTTTATTCCCTGTAAGCGCAATTATCCTGTCAGGAGAGCAACTGCAGTGCTCACAGGAGTTGCTCTGGAATTAAAACCCTTGCAGGGCTCTGAAGTACCTTACATGGTCTGGGAAATAAAATCCACTTGAAAACTGCATTGTGTTACAAAGTCAAGAGCAAAACCAAGAGGCAGGGATACTTGTTCATAAAAGATTTCAGTGGAATTTGCCTTCTGATTCTTTCATGGGCCTGGTCTTTGCTGTTCCTTCCCCTCCCTGGGGCCTTTCTCGCTGCTCCCAAGTCTGCATCGCTTCATCCAAGGCTGGAGGTGCATCAGAGGATGAAGGGAAGTGAGACCAGGACTCACCCTCCCACCACACAAACACCTCTGGCAACCCCAGCAAGGGCAGCTCTGCAGCTCAGCACAACCTCCCAGTCAGAGTCACAGAATCCTGGGCTGGTTTGGGTGGGAAGGGATCTTGAAGCCCACCCAGTGCCAGCCCTGCCATGGCAGGGACCCCTCCCACTGTCCCAGGCTGCTCCCAGCCCCAGTGTCCAGCCTGGCCTGGGACACTGCCAGGGATCCAGGGGCAGCCACAGCTGCTCTGGGCACCCTGGGCCAGGGCCTGCCCACCCTCACAGGGAACAATTCCTGCCCAGTATCCCATCCAACTCTGCCCTACTTCAGCTTAAGGCCATTCCCCCTTGTCCTGTCACTCCACGTCCTTGTCCAAAGTCCTTCTCCATCCTTCAAGCCCCCTTCACCTCCTGGAAGGCTGCAGTTCCTCTGTGCACCCATACTACCTCCACCCCAGAGATGGGAGTCACTCCTTGTACCCACCTCTGCCTTGGAGTTTCGTCTTGATCTAAACTCATTCCCCAAACCCAAAATTCATTGAAGAATGTTAGAGAGAACAAAAGGAACTATTGAGTCCCTTTGTTCTTACAAACGTCTTTTGACATTTTCATTCTCCTTGAACGCCTGGCAGAAATTCCTTTCAGACGTTCTTAACATTGCCAGCAGTTCCAGGAAGCAGGATAGGGATTATTGCCTCCCAAATGGACCTGCCTGCTGTCCTTCCCCTTCCTGGGGAGTCCAGGAGGAACTGACGAGTGCAGGGCTGGGAGGGGCTCGGGAATGGCTCATCACCCTCTCGAAGGGGAGGGTTGAACATCCCAGTGGCTGTTGCTAAAATGCTCCCACCTTTGCTGGGCTCCTGTGTGCAGCTCCCAGGCACAGAGCAGCTGCTCATCCTCACTGCTTCAAACCTTTATGTTAATTGGTGATGGCTGCTCTCGACATCTCAGACATCTTCTAAGAATGCCTGGCTGGACAAGAAAACTCTCATGGAACAGCACAGCACTGGGAATTTCACCCTCAGGGTCCTGGTTTTCACTTAATAACTGATATCCATTTCTTGGTGCCTCAGTTTACCCATGTGAACATGGATGTGCTCCTGACAGGGCAAGGAGATACTTCAGTTATGGAACCTTGCACAGCTGGAAATGCTGCTGATGTTTTCCTTTGGGATTTCCTGGCTGGCTGAGAACCGGCAGAGCTGACGGGATCACTTCTATCAACACTTCTTGATTTTTATCTCATTGCAGGAGGATGGTGCTTTCAGATTGTGGGTTTGGGGTTTTTTCTGAGCACTGAACATCTGAGGGGCACTAAAATAACCAACTCAAATCCAGAAAGCACAGCTGCAATGTTACATCAGCTCATCCACGGCCATTAATTGAAGTCCAGTGGCAGCGGAAACTCTGCCAGCCCAGTTAACAACCCCGGGCACTCTCCAGTGCTCACACTGCATTTCCTCCCCCTCCTCCTCCTCCTCCTCCTCCTCCCCACGCAGGGCTTGCCGGCCCCGGCAGGGAGGGGGACCCTGCTCAGCCCCAGCGCTCGTCCCCAGCGCCGTGGGCGATGCCAGGAGCGGAGGGGGCTCCCCTTGTCCCCCTGGGCCCGGGGTCCCAGCGCTGAGCAGGGGGCTCGGCCCGGGTGGGCAGCGGGAGCCGCAGCAGCGCTGCCAGGGACCCCGGCTGCCCAGGGAGAGCCGCGGTGCCCACCGACACCCAGAATAAAATATCAGGGACTGAGGGGGAAATGCGGGGTGGCCTTCAGGTGGGGGAATCACCCCTTAGAGGGGCCCTGATCTCCGGCTGAGGGGCAGCTCCGGCTCCAGGGAAACCCGGGGGAATTGGCATCTCCCATCACCGGGCACAGCAGTCCCGGGGTTGGGGGGACACGGAGGAGCCCCGGGCCGGGGCTGGGGGGACACGGAGGAGCCCCGGGCCGGGTCCCCGGGGTTTGCGGTGAGGGGCCCCGGGCACAGCCAGAGCTCGGGAGCACCCCGTCCCAGGGATGTCCTGCCGGGGCCCTGCTGGGGACCTGCAGCGACAGGGCAGGGGGCAGCTGCTGGTGCAGTGCAGAGCCCTGACGTTCCCTGGAGAACTGCAGAGAACTGCAGAGCCACAGAAGGTTGGAAAAGCCCTCTAAGATCAAGTCCAGCCATTACCCCCGGACTGGCGAGTCCATCACTGACCATGTCCCCAAGTGCCCCAGGCTTTTAAACCCCTCCTGGGACGGGGACTGCAGCCCTGCCCTGGAGAGAGGGAGAGCAGGAAGGGCAGCACCCCTCCTCTGCACATGGGGAGGAGACCTCCTTGAGAGGTAGGAAACAATAACTTCCCTAAAAATTTTTTTAACTCTTTTTTTCTTTTCTTATATTTCTCCTGTCTTCAAGAATTTCTATTCCCATCCTGGGACCTTCTGAGAAGGGACTTCCTGATTACCTCCCAAGTGCTTGTTTGCTTTTCTCCTTGTCAAGAGATCCTCTCACTGTGGTGTTCTCAGGATTTTACATTTCCTGGAGTATCAATCTAAAAACCTCTACCTTAGGAAACAGGTTTTTCTGTGTCTCACACCTGACACGTGGAGAGAACACCTGTACCTGCATCTTTAATCACCTTGATGAAGCCATCTCTTGAAGTTCCCCCATCTTTCATGACAAGTTAAGTCCTTTTAATCTCTCAGATCCTGGCTCAGCTCGGTCAGGTCCCCGGGCACAGGAAAGCCCATTCCGGGACACTTTTCCTGAAAATTAAAGAGACAGATCTCAGTGTGACACAGACAATGTAGAATTTTTAAAAACTGAGACCATTTAAATGTTCTGAGAGCAGCAGAAACAAAATAAAGTCTGTTTGTAAAGTACCTGTTCAGGTCTGGCATAAATACAACCAAAAATTGCATTAGTGGTGAATTATTTGCATCCCTTTTCCCTGCTCCAGTTCCTCCAAGCACTGCACTTGGCCCTGTTGAAGTTGTCCTTTCCATTTGACAGCCCCTTTAATCCCCTGGCTCTGTAATCAGATCCCTTCAGAGCACTCCAGAACACAAAGGAACTGCCATTCCAGCCCAGCCTCTGGATGCAGCCTTGGAAATTATAGAGCAAAACTCAGCAGAAAATCAGTGGCTGATTAGCTCTGGGATTTGAGGAGGTTCTGATCTGAAAACTGATGAGAAAATTCCCCTCTGGAATGATAAATGGGCTGACTTGTAAGGGCTTTGTTAGTTTTGGGGAGAGCAGACTGTATTAACCATCTTTCTGAATCCCAGCTGTCCCCCAGCAGTGGTTAAGGGCTGGAACACCTTGTCCAGGGACGAGAGAGGAGCTGGGAAGGCTCTGCACAAGTCCCTGACAGGAGGGGGCTCAGGGGGGGTCGGGCTCTGCTCCCAGGGAACAGGGACAGGAGCAGAGGGAACGGCCTCAGGCTGGGCCAGGGGAGGCTCAGGGTGGACAGCAGCAGGAATTTACCATGGAAAGGGGGTCAGGCCTTGGCAGGGGCTGCCCAGGGAGGTCTGGAGTGCCCATCCCTGGAGGTGTCCAGGGAAGGCCTGGAGGTGGCACTGAGTGCTCGGGGCTGGGGACAAGGGGGGGTCAGGCACAGCTTGGACTCGATGATCCTGGAGCTCTTTTCCAACCTCAATGATTCCATGATCTCATGTGGAATTCTATGTACAATCCCAGAATTACGGGAGTTGGAAAAGATCTCTGAGATCACAGAGCCCAGCCTTTGAACCCCTCTGTGCCCAGTGAGCCCCATCCCAAAGCACAGGCCTGCCCCAGAGGGCCCCAGGGCACCCCAGGGCCGGGCAGGCACGGGGCAGAGCAGCCCCAAACGGGGCTGTTCTCCCCCAAAGCGCTGCTGCAGCACCGCCCCAGTGCCCGTGGGCAGCAGTGGGGCAGCAGGAGGGCTGCTCCAGCCAGCTCGGGGCTGGCATTCCCAGTCTCTGTTAGTGCTGCTAATGCTCCAATCCTGACATTTTGGTTGTGCAGTGTTATTGAAAAGGGGTTTATCCCCCTTTAGTTTCAGGGGATTTCCAGGTTGGTGTTTCAGGTATTTAATGCACATATTAAACCAGCCCTGGTCATTCTGCCCCCAGGCAGACTCTGGGGGACTCCTGAACCTCTGGATGGTTTTGTGCTGTTATTGCTGAGTTTTCTGGTGATTATTCTGTAAAAAAAACAAAGCAGGGAGTAGGAAGTTGGTTTGCACTGTGTTATAATTAATGCAGAACAAATCTGAGTGCAATCAGGATGTTTTGATTGCGGCCTAGTGGGATTTCTGGGTGTCCTTTTTAGCTGTGACATCATGCAAATTGGGTTTTGGCACCATTAGAAGAGAGGAATTGAGGAGAAACTGAGGATGCTGGAGTATTCAGGTACAACTCAGCCTAGGGGAGAGCAAACCCACTTGGTCCATTCCTGCTCACAGGCAGAGGAGAAAATTCAGGGGACAAATTTCCAGTCTCTAATCCCCACTTAAGGAATTTACATCCAGAGCCATGATGAATTTTCCCTATCAGTGTTTCAAACACAAAATTCTGGGAGGTTCAGTGTCAGAAAATTCTAGAGGTTGTGTAGAATGAGCCAAACCATCCTTTGCAGCCTTAAAATCTCCTCCTGTAAACCTGGAGAGATTGTTTTGGGGTATTGCACATGGTCTTCACTATCAGTTTTAACTGTTGCAGAGGAATGAAAGGTCCAAACTGTCAGCAAAACTGGCTTGGAAGTGACTCAGGTTTGACAGTAAAAGGCAGGTTAATTAATCGGTGTAATGACAAGAAAGATATGGTTCCGTTTTAATGGAGAAATATAGCTGAGTATAAATCCAGACAGTTTCTTCAGGCCTTGTCTTCAATAATCTCTCCTTTCTCATCCTAAAAATGTCTGTGGCTTCTCCAAGTCCTTGTTGCGGAGCCTCCCAAAGGACTGACAGCCACAAACAGCCCATGGAACGCTGGCTCCTGCTCCTTTAACCAAGAGCTCTCAGCAGCTTTAATGCACCAGCCCAGGTTTTCCCAGTGCATCAAACAGCAGGATGGGGATGGAGGAGAAATCTGTGGTGGAGGCACAGATTTGTTCCTGAGGGATGGAGCACAACAGCACTGGAATAATTTTCAATGCAAAAGATCTTCTAGCAGCCAAAACCAATTGTTCCATCAGCAGTGGTGGCAGGAGCCCAGCTCCTCAAACCCAGCCGAGTTTGGAGCAGCTGAGCATTTTCCCTGTTTCCTATTCTATTTTTCAACTGAATTCTGTCTGCGGGCTGGATGGAAATAGAGTGGACAGAAGGGGAGCAGGACTTTCTGCTGAAGTGTTTGGAGACAAGGACACCATAACTTGCCTTGGTGGTAAGGGGAAAATAATCATACCATCCTTAGGGAATGCTGGAATGGACTGGCTGAGAAGGGATCACCCAGTGCCAGCCTGCCAGGGGCAGGGACACCTTCCAGCAGCCCGGGGTGCCCCCAGCCCCACCCAGCCTGGCCTGGGACACTGCCTCCGTGGTGCTGGGGAGGGAAGGGGCAGCTGGGCCTTGGGGAACAGCCCCTTCCCTCTCAGGGTGGGGATTCCTTCTCAAAGTGTTGCTGAACTCCCTTAGTCCCCGCTCCCCCCTTGGCTCGCAGATTTAATTTTCCGAGCCGGCAGTGGAGGTGCAGGAGTCTGTCCCTGTGTCTGTCCCTGTGTCTGTCCCTGTGTGTCACTGCTGCTCCAGCAGGGCCTGGGTGTGTTCTGGGGTTCTGTGGGGATGTACACACATCTTGTGGGCTTGGTTTGTCAGCACTGATGAGCCCAACCCCCAGCCTGCTCCCTGCAGGCAGAGTGGGAAGCTGGAGAATTCCCGTGGCACCAGAGTCCCCGATATCTGCAGCAAAACCTGCCGGGCCCTCTTAGTCCTTCTCTGCTGTCTGAGTAAGACATTTACCACAGGGTTAGAAAATCAGGATATTTCACATCTCGCCTTCTTCATCAGTGCTTCCAATTCCTTGGTGATTTTTGTTTAGCCTTTGAAAGAGAAGGACTGCTGTGCTGACAGGGAATTCTTCCTTTTTCCTGTGGCACTGGAGCACAAATGAGATATGACAGAACATCTTCAGGTTGCCTTTGGCACAGTTGTGTGTTAAATGCTGCTTTAAATTGAAGGGTTTCTATATGGCAGTGTCAGGACACACCAGGTTTATTCTCCTTTTCTGTATAGAGAATTTTCTCTTTTTTCCAGTTTGGGTTGGATTTGTTTCTAGGAATCTCTTATCCTATTTTCTGCTGAAATACAGAGGTAAATAAATGGTATTTAGGGGATTAGAATCCCTCAGTGCCCATTTCAGGCATCTCACAAAGCCATTAAGGATGGAAAAGAGTTGATTTGGGTTCTGGGGAGGTCCTTGTGCTCCAGCCTCTGAGGCTTTGATGGCTTTGTTTGGTGCCAGTGCTCAGATGAGTTTGCTCATGTTCCTTGCCCAAAGGCCATGGGGTGGATCCAGCTCCACTGTCCTGGGCCAAGTTTGCTTATTAGAGAAAACTCCTGGCGCCGTATGGCACCAGGAAAATGGGAATCTGGCCTCCAACCCCCCCATCAGACCCGACACAGACAACTCTCAGCAACACCATTTTCTTTCATGCTTGAGAACTTTGACATCAGATATTTTAAGGTGTAGTCACTGAGAGCATTAAAAATGCTGCACCAACCTCCCATCATTTACAAAAGCTCTTGCTTGGAGTACAAAGCCTCTATTGCAAATCAAAGAAAAGCACTGAGGCCTGAGCTAAGAGAGAGATCTGCAACTTCGTGGCAATTACCAAGGACAATTATATTCCTATAATGAAGAGATTAAAAACCCCACCAAAACTCTGTGATTCCAATTATAACCAGGCAGTCAGAGATACCCATCTCTTGCAGGACTCTGGAGTGAATTTAACACTTGCAGTAACATTTCTTGAATGCTTATGAACAAAAATGTGTGACTTTCTGTCCCCAGATAATGACAGAATTAAATTTCTTTAACTGATTCAGTGACTTCTTTGTTGTGCAACAGACCCAGAAGTTCAGGTGGAAATCAGACCCTTTTAAGATTTAAAAAGATGCTGATTCAATGCCCATGCTGGAGAATCTGTTTGCATTTGGTAAGTAGGAGGTGGCTTTTGATGGTATCTTGCACTCAGCTTGCAGCAAGGCTGATGGGTTTAACCCTGGGGGTGACACGAATCTCCCTGTGCCCAGCAACTGCTTTGCTCTGGACCCTGACCTGGGCACTCGGCCTTAGAAAACCCCTGCAAGGCAAAAACTCTTTCCTGGGAGATCAGAGAGTGGGAAGAGTCAGAGTCAGGGGTTTATTCCCTCTGTTTGCCTTCACTTGCTGCAATAAAGTGCAGCAATATTGTGGATTTCAGCAATACGAGAAACTGATGAAAGAGGCCCTTCATTAAACCCATCTTCAGATTTGGGTTTTGCCATAGAAAATGAGGAGAAGCAGCTCCTGAACCACCTCCTGCAATCTCCCAGCCCTCCAAGCAGTTCAGCTCTTTGTCTCCAACAAAGGACCCATTTCCCTCTGCCAGGCTGCTCTGGGCCAGGGCCAAGTGACCCTGGCTGAGGGCAGGAGAAATGAGGAAAGCCTGAAAGGCTGAAGTCCTGAGCTTCAGAGGAAAACAAAGCCAAGGTGTGCATGAAACAGTGCCAGGGTGAAGGTGTTGGATTGACCTTTCCTATTTCTTCTTTGTGCTGGCAGATGGAGTAGGAAGCCACTTCACCCAGAATCACAGAACCACAGAATCACAGAACCACAGAATCACAGAATGTCTGGGTTGGAAGAGACCTCCAAGATCACTGAGTCCAACCCATGCCCTAACACCTCAACTAGACCCTGGCACCGAGTGCCCTGTCCAGTCTTTTCTGAAACACGCCCAGGGATGGTGACTCCACCACCTCCCCAGGCAGTCCGTTCCAGTACCTCATCACTCTTTCCATGAAAACTTTTTCCTAATATCCAACCTGTATTTCCCTTGGTGCAGCTTGAGACTGCGTCCTCTGGTTCTGTCAGTGGCTGCCTGGAGAAAGAGCCCGACCCCTCCTGACTGCAGCCACCTTTCAGGGAGCTGGAGAGAGTGACAAGGTCACCTCTGAGTCTCCTTTTCTCCAGGCTGAACACCCCCAGCTCCCTCAGCCATTCCTGACAGGGTTTGTGTTCCAAGCCTCTCACCAGCCTCGCTGCCCTCCTCTGGACACGCTCAGGCGTCTCCACGTCCTTCCTGAGCTGAGGGGACAGAACTGGACACAGCACTCGAGGTGTGGCCTCACCAGTGCCGAGTCCAGGGGGAGAATGACCTCCCTGCTCCTGCTGGCCACGCCATTCCTGATCCAGGCCAGGTGCCATTGTCCCTCTTGGCCACCTGGGCACACTGCTGGCTCATGTTCGGCCGGCTGTCCATCAGTGCCCCCAGGTCTCTCTCCACCTGGGCACTGTCCGGCCACACCGTCCCCAGTCTGTAGGGCTGCAGGGGTTATTGTGGCCAAAATGCAGGACTCCGTACTTGGACTTATTAAAATTCATCCCACTGGACTCTGCCCATCCATCCAACCCATCCAGGTCTCTCTGCAGAGCCCGTCTTCCTTCCAGGAGATCGACACACGCTCCCAGCTTAGCGTCATCCGCAGATTTACTAATGAAGGACTCAGTGCCCTCATCCATGTCATCAACAAAAATATTAAACAAAACTGGCCCCAGCACAGACCCCTGAGGGACACCACTGGTGGCTGGCCATCAGCTGGATGCAGCACCGTTCACCACCTCTCTCTGGGCCCAAGGATCACCAGGAGATTCAGAAATATGTTAGGCAAGTGCTTTTCAGTTCCCTTTTGTTCTGAGGGTGGAGGTGTTTGAGGGCAAACAGGGGAAAAATTAGAGAAATAATAATAAAAAAAAAGAGTGAATCTATACCTGACCCTTGAGATCATCCAGATGGGCACAGACGGACCCCGGGATTTCACAGGAATTTCCTTCCTTGTGCTCCCAGATAAATCCCACTGTGCCTGGAGATACAAACCCCTGATACCCACCAGATGTTGATACCTAGCAAATGTTGATACCCAGGTGTTTTCAGTCCAGCACATTCAAACATTCATACCCCAACCCCCTTTTTTTGTCCTCACCCTTACCCCATGGTACCAAAGCTGTGGCCTCACCCTGATCCTCCCCTCCCTGAAAGCTTTGCCCTGAATGATTCCTCAGCCATAAATTCCCAGCCATGGGAAGGTGCAGCTGATCAACTGCACTTTTCCTGTGGCCACCATTCAGACTGTCCTGATGGTGCTGAACTTTCCTCCTGGTTTGTCAGCTGTCTCTGGGGTGGAATCTTGCTCTGGTCATGATTTAGTGGCTGCTGTGTGCCAGGAGTGAGGCAGACTCTGAGCTGGACAGTCTGTCTGACTTCCTGCTCTCTCCCTGGAAGCTTTTCTCCCAGGAATGCCCATGGCCACAGTACCTGGCTCCCAAAGCCAACGCTTTGCTCTTTTCCAGCAGCTGTGACCAGGGAATAGCTCACAGGTCATGGCCTGGGAGTCTCCATGAGGAGGACTCATAGAAAGTTGCTGAGTGTCCTTGTTCCCCTGGTAACTCAGACCTTTCCCTGTTTTTTTCCTGTATTTCCTAATTTAAGACTCATAGCAACATGGATTTCTGGGCATACTTTCAGTGTCACCAGAAACTGATTGGTGCTCAGCAGATTGACTGCCCAAGGAACAGCAACAGGTTGAGAACCCCAACTTCCCTGCCCCAGGACCTTCAGCTTCTGCTGTTCTCATATGTGATTTAATTTAATTTAATTTAATTTAATTTAATTTAATTTAATTTAATTTAATTTAATTTAATTTAATTTAAACTCTGTACAACTTTCCCTGGGAGCCCTCAGTACCATCATGACTGTGAGCCAGCTGTGAGCAGGGATGGCCACCCCAAACCTACAGCTCAGAGCTCCACATCAAGAGGAAGCCCACACTGCCGGGTGTAATCTGGGCTGTGACTGGAATTTCTCCCCATTACCACACGCTTGACAGCAGGAACCCTCCATGTCTGTGGTGAGTGAGTGGTCAAAGCCACCACTGTGGCACTTGGATGAGGCCCCGGTGTCTGAGGGATGAATGTAACTCAGGAAACACAGAATTCCACGTGCTGACACTGGATTCCATGTGCAGACACTGGATTCCATGT